>PVKU01000170.1:0-57208 GCA_004027475.1 Anoura caudifer
AAAAAAAAAAAAAAAAAAAAAAAAAAAAAAAAATAAGTGGTTCCTTTCAAAGTCCTGTCTTTTGAAGGCCTTGCGGTCTTTCACCTAAGTTGTTCCTCTCGAAAATGAGAACAGACTTTCCAGCTAGCACTGGTGAACATGCACACATGCCCAGTAATCTGTGGAGTGTTTATAGATCACTTTGATTTCCTGTGGTTATAACAGCAGACATGCTTTGTGTTAAACGAATCCTTCCTGAAGAGGTTTTTCAGGTATTACCTCCCAAAGGGTTTTCTAGGCCCTTGCCAAGTCAAAAGTTTTCCTGTTGTTTTGGGTTTGTTTGTTTGTTTGTTTGTTTCAGCTGAATGTGATGTTTTTGTATCCATTATTCTACCATTTTATTACACCCAAGTACATTTTCATGTAGATTAAGCAACCCAAGGAACAGGAGGAAATGTTTGGGTCAAGCAGTAAGAGTGACACTAGGCAGGCACTTCTCTGACCTGGGGCAAATCATTCTACTGCTTAGACCCTCGGTGGCTTATCTGTAGAATAAGATCATACATATAAATGAGCTTCAAGTCTTCTTTCAGCTCTTGAATGTCACTTCTAAACCATCAATGAATCATGGTTTCAATTTGTTGTCTAAATCATGCACCACTGTTCCAATACGTGTGACTATGAAAGACCTTGCGTGCTAATTTATTTAATACGTTGGCCATCATCCTCAGAGCTGGTTATACAATGACAAATGGACTTAGCCTCATCGCATTCTTAGTCCAGAGGAAAAGGCAGACACAAACCCTCAAATAAATAATTATGATTTTAAAAAATGCCTTGACAGAGTATTATGAGAAGGAATAATAGGAAAAAGATAATTTAGACAGTAGAAGGGGAAGGCTTCCAAGAAAGCTTCATTGAAGATATGACAAGTGATTCAAAGGATGAAGAATAGTAAGACCATTGAAGAATGATAGAAACATTATCCTAGGCATATGGGGCAGCATGTGCAAAGATCCTGAGGCGTTAAAGAGCTTGTGCATTCAAGGAACCTGAAGAAGGGCATGTGGTTAGAGCACAGTGAACAAGAGGGGTTGGCCTGCCATGAAAGTTAGAAGGGGGTTCCCACCAAACCACACAAAGCCTCGCCACCATGGTGAGCATTTTCTATAACACCGGAAAGGTGGGCAGAACCTACTGAAAGATAGTTAAACAAGACAAGGAGTTGATTCAATCTTTTTAAGGGTTACCTGGGTCACTCTACACAGATTGGAGGAAGACAGAAACAGATTAAGCCCGTTCAATGGAGAATTAGTTCAGAGAAGGGATAATGGTAGTTTGGGTGAGGAGGAGGCTATGGTGGAGAAGACGGTGACTTGTACATATCTTGGGATATCCTCACTTTGCATCTGTAGTCAGCTGTGATACACAGTGGGGTATCCATTCCACCTGTATTGGTCATTTTTCTGAGAGTTACACAACAACTCAGAGTCAGCGGTAGGAATTCAGGTAAAAATGCACAAAATTTCTGGACTTGCACTACTCAGCAGGACACGCAGAAGAGCAGAAACAGGTGACCTATATAAAGAGAAAAGAAAGTGGAATTTGCTAGCTGGAATTGAGAGAACAATGAAAGTGAAGGCAGCTAAGATTTTCTGGGGTAATGGATAGACACAGAGTGGGAAGAACCAAACCTGACAGCTTAGGTAGGAAGTGTGGGAGAAGCTGAAAGACTATACCATGATATTTTGCCCCTTTTGAAGGTTCATGCGCAAGTTGCAGAAGAGAAGAATTCCCTGGGTTGTGCAAGTGATCGCTTTTCCAGTGAGTTCATACTAGACACCAGCAAAGGGTAGATTGTATCCTAACCAAAGCTCACCGTGTGTCTGACAGGAACAAATGCGAAGCACGGACTACGCTGCAAAGCCTGTAAGATGAGCATCCACCACAAGTGCTTGGATGGCCTGGCACCCCAGCGGTGCATGGGCAAGCTGGTAAGGGCCTGTGCCAGGAGGGAGCTCCAAGAACACCTTGCACAGGCACTTGCCTGCCCCTATGAGATCACACTGCTCAAACTCCTTCCCTGCAGCGCCCCTGAGAACTGACACCTGGAAGGCAGCCCCAGAATCCCTGGCCTGCTGACTTGGCTTCCTAGCTGGCAACGTAACAGAGCAGAGGAGTAGCTTTGTCAGCATAAGGGATGAATGCTCCACATGGAAAATGGAATCAGTATCCTTAATAGGAAGACCGACTTGTCCCAGATTGGGACTTTCTCAGTTTTAGCGTTGGAAGTCCCACATCCTGGGACTGTCTAGGTCATGAAAGTGAAATTTAAGCACCCCAGGAACATTGCCTCGGCCCCAGGCAAACTAGGGCGGTTGGTCATTTTAGTACTCGATTGGCTGAAAGCTCAGTCGGTATCATGAATGGGGCAGAGATTAGCCACCCTCCCAAAAGTGGAGAGAGTAATGAAAATCTGCAGCACTGTAACAGAATCATGGTGGCAAAACCAAGGGAGGTTGGGTAACCCTGGCCCTTTCTGGACTGGTCATACCATCTCAGGAGTGTGGCCTTCATTCATTACTGGAGCCACACGTAGTTAAAAAGCAACCCAGAGGATATTTCAAACAAGGATGGCCAAAGAATTGTAGAAGGAACCAAGAATTTCTACCCTAGAGATACTTACAGCATGACAGCTGTCTTAAATAAATAAATAAATAAATAATAATAATACCTGTCACACAAAAGAAGTATTGTCCTCTGTGGCTCCAGGAAAAAGGACCTAGCATCAGTAGGTACCAAGTCTTCATAATCAGAGATAAAGTCAACAAAAACCTGCTTCCAGGGTTAGTGCAAGCTCCCCCACCCACCCACCCTCCATCACTGGCAATGTGCAAACAACGGAGAATACCAGCTCCAGGACTATTGGAGAGGACTGTGGAATTCCAACAGAGGCTGGGCCACTAAGTTTTCTCTCAGTCCTGGGATATAGTAGGTCAAGGCTCTTAAAGAGTTCATCATCTTACTCTGATTGACAACATCCTCTTCTCTAAGACCCTACCTACCTGTTCCCCTCCTCCTCCTCCAATGGTGATTCCTGCATGCCAAGGCAAAGACCATGAATGAGAGGTCAGAAAAATAGAATATAATCTAGACCACAAAGCAAATGGTTCTGGGTAGAGCTCATCAGACAGGCAAAGGCCTTTAGGCTGACCTCCGAGGTCTGCTTTCCCATTCCCAGGCCTTTTATGATTTTAACAAACCACAATAAGAAGCTGTGGTGAAATAAGGCATCATGATCCATTTGCATTCAGGGAGATAATGAGGATCCCAGGCACAAGGGAGGCTGCGGTGGGCTGCGGAGAGGGGGGAAGAAGGGCAGGGCAGGGCAGGGCTGGGGCTTGCTTTCTGGATGGAGTGTGGCTTAGGACAAGTCAGCATCTTAAAGGAAGAAAAGGAGGAGCCCCTAGAAAAACTGACTGGTTTAATTTTTGAAGTTCTTATGTGATCTTCTCTATCTTATCAGTGGCATTAAGCCTTCTGTTTCTCGTTCTTTCTCCAGCCCAAGGGGTTTCGGCGTTACTACAGCTCCCCCTTGCTTATTCATGAGCAGTTTGGATGCATTAAGGAAGTTATGCCCATTGGTGAGTTGGGACATCGGTGGGCTGAGCTGGGTTTGGAGCCGCAATGTCAGGGTTAATGGCTGCTGTTCTCCTAGGGCTGTGAAAACCATGGGGTGTGTTTGTGCATTCGTTTTGGTGGCTGATGGGGTTACGATTGCCTGTGTGTTTTGCTGAAAGGGAAACATAAGGTGGACCAAATTCTGCAGGAACATACATCTTCTCCCTGTTGAATCTCAAACCACACCCCGCTCATCAGCAGCATGGTGGAGTGGGAGAGCATGGCCTGTGGCATCCCACACGCCTGGTTCAGAGCCCAGCTTCCCCACTGAGCAATGTGCGTCTGAACAACCTGTCAACCCTGTCAAATGAGAACAGTAATGGCTGCTTTCCGTAACTGTTGTAAAAAATAAATTTAAATTATAGACCAATGCTGGGAAGGAACTTTGATGAGGACAAAAAATGCCTTATGTGTAGAGATGTTTTTGGTTTGAGTTTATTCTTTAACAGTATCGTTCCGTGTGCTTCTATTTCTTTCTCTCTCAAAATCTCTACATCTCTGTTTGCCCTTTAGTGGGGCAAAGGGGCAAGTTTTAAACTAAAAATTTATAAACTGAAAAATTTTGCATTAGAATTCATAAAGCCTGGGAGTGTCAAATTCTTTCACAAAACACTTGCTTCCTCCTGCAAACTTCGTGTCTCAAGGCTTCGTATCTGGGAGAGCCGAGCCGAGCCTCGCACGAGAGGAAGGGAAGCTGGTCTCTGGGAAGAAGCTTGAGATTGGAGTCCTGGGGACAGATAACAAAAGAGGAAAAGTCAATGCATCAGGAAGTGTTGGGGGGCAGAGGGTGCTGGGTGCAGTGGAGGGACCTGGCAAATGGGGCCTATGTCCTGGGGGCCGCATATGTGAGGAAAGTTTAACCACGAAAGGCCCATTTCCCCAGGGCTTAGTGGGTCCGCTGCTCAGATCCTGCTTTTTGGTGCGTCTGAGAGGTGGCGCATGATGCAGCCCAGGATACGTGATAGGTGACTGGATGCATTCCTCACAGTGAGGTGAGGAAACCTTTCTCTCAGATGAGCTTTCTCTTCCATTGCAGCCTGTGGCAATAAGGTGGACCCTGTCTACGAGACCCTCCGCTTCGGCACCTCGCTGGCTCAGAGGACAAAGAAGAGCAACTCTGGCAGTGGCTCTGATTCACCTCCCAGAACCTCTGTAATTGTCCTCTTTCTCCCTCAGTCCACCGTGGTCCTCTGGGGCAGGGTGGGGCTCAGGCGCTGCAGTGTGAAGGGTTCCACCTAATGGATCCTGAGGGCAGGTCTGTTGGGAGTCGGGCAGCCTCCAGAAGGAAACACTCCCCATCACCCTCCCACCGATGTTAGATAACATGTCAGTCAGCACAGAAAGGTTACTCAAACACTGGTAGAAGCAGGGAGTCCCAGCTGTGCCCAGTTCCCCCTCCAGCTATATCCCAGTTCAGCAACACAGCCATTTCTCACATCTGCTCAGTCCTTTCTCTTTAAGGCAAGGTATACCCTTGTTTCCCACAAGAATTGCCCACCGCAGAGGCACTTGACCTGTGACCTGGTGAGGCTTCCCTCCAGGAGACACTCATCCCTCCCAAGCACCTCTCCAGTAATTTACCTGACTGAAAGTGAGTGCCCCATGCATCTCTATGACCTGCTGTCACCATCCCGACTCTAGTGCCCCAACCAGAATTTCTAAAAGTGCTCCAAGCGCCATATAACTCTACAGCTGAAGGCCTCCATCTCCTCTGCAAAGAGACGTGGAACATCCAATTCACACCCCCAGTTAGGATAGCTCGCACACAATCATCAGTTCCAGTGTTGCAGCCTGTGCTCAACTGGGGAATTCCAGGAAAGACAGAGAGAAGCCCTCAAATGGTCTGCCCCACAGGGTCCTCTCAACATGCAGTGATTGGGGTAGGTTGTGGGAGGAGGGCAGGCCGACCCCTGAGAGGGGTTCCCAGGGGCTGAGTTGAAGCATCTGTCTCTCTGGGTGTGGGTCAATCAGCAAGATAACAGACTGCTGTCTGTGGTAGGTACGTAGGTCAAGTGGGTAAGTAGGTAGGTTTGTAGGTCTTCTGACCAGTGCCACATGGGTGTTCTAGAAGCCATCTTTACACTTACAGAAAGCCCTGTTCTTCATTTATCCCACTAACTTCAAAGAGGAAACAAAAAATGATTCTTACTCTTTTTCCTTGCTGAACGTATAATTGACATTAATTAGTTCTTTCTTTTACTACTCAGTTAGCAGAAATGAATTAAGTGCTTTCAATTACTGGCAATGTAGGGGGCAAAAAAGAAGTGGAGGACAAATGGAAGGTTCCAGTCACGTTGGCAGTCTAGGTACATGTGGTACTGGAACCTCCCACAGCCATATTAAAATTACGTCTGAACTACAGAACAACCATCATTCAGAACCACCTGAAATATAGCTGAACAGAAGTCCTGTAACTAGGGATCTAAAGAAGAAGCCACATTGAAACTGGTAGGAGGGGCAAAGAGGCAGAAAGACCTAGTCCCATACCCACATAAGACTGTTAAAAATAAGGAGAGATATGTCGGATACAGAGAACCCACCTGAGAAGCCGGAGGTCCTGCCGCACACCAGGCCCCCCAGCCCAGGGTTCCTAGGCTGGGAAGAGAAGCCCTAATAACTTATGGTTATGAAAACCAGCGGATTGTGGCTGAGTGAGACAGAGGGCTGCAGAAGTCCCAGGCATTCCTCTTAAAGGGCCCACACATGGACTTACCTGAACTCACTTGCTGTGAGCTCCAGCACTGGGGCAGCAGCTCAAAAGGCACCAGGGATATCCAGGGAGGAACTGAACTGTCTGGCATCGGGACGAGGGATAGATGGGGCAGCTTTCTCCAAGACTGAAGTACTGGCAGTGCCCCTGCTCCTTTGCTGAGCCCTCCCCGCACAGAGCCAGCAGGTGGGTGTCATATCTGAGTGTCCATCAACCTGGCTAACACAGTTTGTCCCACCCTAGTGATTGCCTGAGACCCCACGCCACTCAACTATGGGCCAACCCAAGTCATTTGCAGTGGTTTTTCCATACAAATGGCCTGTGTTGGCTCAGGCTTCAAACCATTCTACAATCTCTCAAACAAGCAGCATCTGGTCTTGGTATGGCCTGTACCTCTCACTGAATGGCCCCAGGCCCAGCATTAGTGGCAGCTGGTGTTGGTTCACTGCTTTGTGTCTCCTAGGTACCTCTAAGCCCAACACAAGTACCAGCCATCTGCAGATCACCTTGTAGCTCATGCAGGCTGGGCAGGACACAGGCTGGACTGACCTTGGCCTGCACCTCCTAGGAGGCCCCAGAGCCAGCACACCCAGTGGACCACTTCAGGCCATACTGAAGCCCCACCCTCAAAAGTCCACAAGCAACACAAGGGTCAGACTCAGCAGGCACCAGAGCCCCACAAAAGTTAAGTCCTGCTCTATGGGGTGGGCCCCTGCATAGCTGATTCTTCACACTAGTGGAAGTCAGTCCTCACAGTTGGTTGGCCTGGGGCTAAATCCCTCCCACTGTTGTGCCAGCAGCAATCAAAGTTCAAATACAACAGGAAGGTGCACACAGCCCACACAGTAGGGAGGGCAGGGTGCATCTGAGGTACCCAGCTCGACTGATTAGGGAGGCTGTGCTACTGAGCCTTACAGGACACCTACTACATAAGACCACTCTACCAAGATCAAGAGATGTAGAAACAAGCACAGAGAGGCTGACAAAATGAGGAGGGAAAAAAAAATGTCCCAAATATAAGAATAGAACAAAACTCCAGAAAAAGAACTAAATGGAGATAAGCAGTCAACCAAATGCAGAGTTCAAAACACTGGTTATAAGGATGCTCAATGAATTTAGGGGGGAAATAGGTGAACTAAGTGAGAACTTCAACAAAGAGATAGAAAACATAAAAAAGAACCAGTCAGAAATGACGAATACATCATAGAGAGTCAGCAATAGAGTATATGAAACAGAGGATCAAATCAGAGATTTGGAAGATAAGGAAGAAGAAAACATCCAATCAGAACAGCAAAAAAGAAAAAAAAATGATGATAGTATAAGTCTGTGGAACAACTTCAAGCATTCCAACATTTGAATCATGTGTTTGCTAGAAGGAGGAGAAAGGGCAAGGAATTGAAAGCCTACGTGAAAAAATAATGGAAAATTTTCCTACTTTGGTGAAGGAAATAGGCATATAAGTTTAGGAAGTGCAAAGAGTATGAAACAAGATGAACCCAAAGAGGCCCACTCCAAGAGACATCATAATTAAAATGCCAATGGTTAAAGATAGAGAATCTTAAAAGCAGCAAGAATAAAGCAGTTAGTTACTTACAAGGGAGCTCCCATAAGACTGTCAACTGATTTCCAAACAGAAACATTTCTGGCCAGAAGGGACTGGCAAGAAGTATTCAAAGTGATGCAGAGCAAGGACCTACAACCAAGATTTCCTGTCAAGAATGACAGGTAAAGAGCCTCTCAGGCAAGAAAAAGCTAAAGGAGTTTATCAGCACCAACCCAGTATTACAAGAAGTGTTAAAGGGTTTTCTTTAAAAAGAAGAAGAAAAAATAAGAGGATCAAAACTATGAATAATAAAATTGCAATAAATATATACCTACCAACAATTACTTTAGATGCAAATGGTTTAAATACTCCAATCAAAAGACATATGGAGGCTGAATTGATAACAAAATGTGACCCTTACATATGCTGTCTACAAGTAGAGACCCATTTCGTATTGAGAGACACCTGCAGACTGTAAAGGAAAGGGATGAAAGAAATATTTCATTAAAATGGAAACAAGCAGACAAACAAAAAAACCTGGGGTAGCAACACTTATACCAGACAAAGTAACTTTAAAACAAAGGCTTTGTAACAAGAGACAAAGAAGGACCCAGCAATTCCACTTCTGGGTATTTACCCAAAAAAACCCAAAACATTAGGTCAAAAAGATTCATAAGTCCATATGTTCATTGCAGCATTGTTTACAATAGCCAATACATGGTAACAACCTAAGTGTGCATCAACAGATGAAATAATAAAGAAGAAGTGATGCATGTATACAATGGAATATGACTTGGCTATTTTAAAAAAATGAAATCTTGCCACCTGCAACAACATGATGAACCTACAGGGTATTGTGCTGAGTGAAATAAGTCAGACAGAGGAAGACAAATGCCATAAGATTTCACTTATGTGTGGAATCCAAAAAAAAGAAAACAAAAACAGAAATGAACAAGCAGAGAAGAAAGAGACTCAAAGATACAGAGAACATTTTGACACTTGCCAGATGGGAGGGGGTTGGGCAGATGGGTGAAAAAGTTGAAGGGATTAAGAAGTATAAATTGGTAGTTACAAAATAGTCATAGGGATGTAAAATACAACATGAGGAGCATAATCCATAATACTGTAATAACTATATGTAGTGTCAGATGGGTGAGAGATTTATTGAAATGATCACTTAGTAAATTATATAAATTTCTAATCACTGGTTGTACACCTGAAACTAACATAAGATGATATGTCAACTGTAATCAAGAAATAAAAAATGAATAAAAGGAAGTAATCGGACAAAAAAGGAGAAATAGAGGGCATGGGTTTTACCCTTAGAAATCACAACTTATTTCTGAAGAACAAACTGAGATAAGAAAGCTGATAATGGTAGTTTATTTAGCATGTTTATATGTCTTATCCTATCTTTCGCAGAATAAGAACATATCATGTATGTGCTAAGCATTATAATAACTATGTCATGTAAGTGCTAAATGATTTCATAGTAAAGATGGAAAATATTTAGCTTCAGTAGGCATTGCCTCAAAACAGTGAGGGTGTAATTTGTAACATTTTAAGAGGCCTGATCCTGATGAACTCCCTGGGGGGCTATAAATCAAATCATAGTCCCAATGATAATTTTAATTCGTTTACTGAAAGGAGGATAGAAATGGTGCTCAATGCAATGGAAACATACGGAGTGCATATGGACAGGATATATACTATACACAAATGCATCGTGGCTGAGTGGGTTGGATAGTAGTAACAGTGTAAGTAAAGTTCCTAGCACGGGCCTGGCATAATTGGCCCTCAGTAAGTAAGTAGCAGTTGCTGTTTTTTTCATTAAGCATCTAGGCCAGCTGGGTTTTCTCCAAACTGGACTTATTAAGTGAAACAAGGTTGTAATCTATTAAAAAGGTCAATGTGTTCCCTGAGAAGAGCGTTTCCCAGGGCTACCTTTAACAAGGTCTATTCTTAGTTCTGTAGGGAACCCCTGCGTCACTCCAGGGTTCCACTCTGCTCTGCTCAGCCTGTCCCCTCCGACGTGTCCTCCAGCCACTCCTGTGTTGGAGTGTCCCCAGGGGTCCGCTTTGGCTTGGGCTTTGTGTTCTGTGTGCTCTTCCCGATTACCTTTTCCACATTCCTTTTGTCCAGCCATCATCTATCTCTAAGCTGATGCCTCCCTTAGATATTTCCTGTCCTAACATCTTTTCCAAGTGCCAGACCAGTCCTACAGGTCTCTCAAAATCAGCATGTCCACACAAAACTCATGCTCCACTGGTGAGGAGCTCCTATAATTCAGAACTCAGGATCCCTTCTCTCTGCGCCCAAGGTTTGAAACCCACCATCTCTCGCACAGATTATTACAAAGGTACTCTGCCGTTTGAGTGTACTCTTAGCAACACCTCCAGATTTATCATCTTTCAAAGAAAGACATGGTGCAATTAAAACACTCTATGGACTCTCTTATGCCCCAACTCTTTAGCAAGGCAAATGAGGCCTGTCACTACCCTAAAGAGCCTCCTTCACCTGAACTCACCAAGCTTTTTATCATCTGCATACCTTAGAGCATGCTGTTCCCCCAGTTGAAATTCTTTAAAACCCAGGTTGGTTTTTATACAAACAATGAGGAGCCCTCAGACTCCCCGAGCATGGTGAATTGTTCCTCCCACAAGCCTTCAAAACTTTCTTTCTTACAGCATCTAGAGCATTGCACTGTAATTCTCTGCTTTTGCATCTCTTTTCTGACCTAAACACTGAGCCTCTGTACATCAAGGCCCCATTCCTTATTCATTTCACTACCCCAGTGCCTGGCACTAGAGAAATGCTTGATGAACAAGGAATAATTAACAAGAAATCCTTGAAGACGGACTGCAGAGCCCTCAGGGATTCACACACCTCCTTCTCCTGCCCTCAGCGCCGGGCGCAGTTTGCCACTCTCTGGGTAGCGGACACTCTCCCGTCGCTGAGCCTTGCCCGCATCCCGTCTCTGCCTCTGTGCAGGTAGCAGCTCTCTTCCTGGTCTGGGTTGGGCACCCCTTCCCTGGGTTCCCATAGCAACCAATTTGTTCATCATAATGATTTGTGTTGCTTGGAAATCTTCACGTTTTGGTTTCATCTTTCCCTTCTGCAGTGCCTTCCTCAACTAGACTAAGCTGCTTCGATGTAAGGGCTCCTCCTTACTTCCATTACTTTATGCCAGTGATTCTCAAACTTCGGTGGGCATCAGAGTTCACTGAAGAGCTTTGTAAAACTATGAAGGCCAAGGTCATGTCCTACTTCAACATGCCTGGACCTCTGTGTGTGTTATTAGCTCTCCAGGTGACAGGTGATTCTGAACCCTCCAAAGTTTGACCACCTCTGACCTATACAGTCCCAGTCTTTGTATAGTCTAAGTATGTGGTGAATGAGTGAGTGAATGAATGAATGAATACCCTCCTAAGTCAAACTCTCTAAAATTCTAAGACAAACCTAAAAGCAGCCGTGGGTTCAATCAGTGGTTCTCAATGTGTGGTATCTGGATCAGCAGCAGCATTGCCTGGGAACTCGTTAAAAAGGCAAACATGCATTTTCCTCTCAGACCTACAGAATCGGAAAATCTGAGCGTGGAGCCCAATAATCAGTGTTTTAGCAAACACTCCAGGTGACTCTGATGCACACTAACATTTGAGAATCGTTGCATTAAATAAAGGACTTAAGTTTATTTCCAAGAAACCAGCCCTGCCAGCCCCTCCTCTTTCTTCTTCATATTCTCTTGTTCTTGCTCCCACTTGTTCTTACTCCCTCTCCTTGTGAACAGCTCTTGAATCACACATTCACACCCGATCGGAGGTCTGGAGGTTCAGAAATGCCAACCACGACCCTAACACCGTGGACCACGTTACATCTCCTTCCTCCGGAGAGTGAGGAGGACCAGCAAGTCATTTCCCCTGAAGCCACATGGAGCTGGCTCTTGGCCTGCAGCCACCCCTTCTTTGCAAGCCAAGACTTTTTGTAGATTCTACTCAGCAAGCCAAAGGATAAGCACAAACAGCACTGACGAGAGCGGGGAGACCTCTGTGCACTCTGGCCCGCATCCTGAACGCCCATCTCTGGTGTGCCCCAGTATGTCCTCATCCCTCTTGCAGCCCACGCATCTGCCAGGCTCCCCTGAGGCCGGCACTGGTGGAAGGCAGATGCAAAGCCGGGCAGGGAGGCAAGAGCAGAAAGGAGGCTTCGCCAGGGACGGCTGGACCTGTCCACATCAACCTCAGGTGGCCACTCCTGCGAAAGTTCTGCAGGACCGCTGAGGGAGAGACAGCCTCAGAAACACTCACAGCAGCCAACGACCCTTTTAGCTTCCATGTTTTGGGCTCCTGCTAAGAAGCAGCAAGACTGTCAGAGAGACGATTTGTCCAGTTTGCTTTCATGTCTAAAATAACTTTGTTTCTAGCACTGTCTGGACCCTACTGGCCAATTTTATGGGCAAAAAGCATAGTTCTCTGAAGGTCAAGAAGGTACCCATTTGTCACAGTCCACTTAGGCTTCCTGGCACGGGTTCCTTCAGTAAAGGTTTCCTGGAATTTTGTTCTGTGACAGCGTTGTTCTGAGACCTGCAGGGAGACGAGGACAAATCAAATTGTGCTGAAATATCTGTCACTTCACTCCTTCCCCGGAGCCCAACTTGCCTTGATGGAAGAAAACAGAAACAATTGATTGGTACTTTAAAATGATTTCGCTTCCTTCCCGCAGGGGCAAATGATAATGAAAGCCAGTCTCTTGCCATTCCTGCAGTAACTATGTCCTAAAGCTAACATATTCCCACACAGCGAAGCTCGGTCCCACGGGTTGATTTTCTTCCAGGGCTGGAGAGGCATCTGCTTTACGTTGTCGGGAAATCACTGCCTGGCTGTTTCTAAATTGTTATGTTTCCTTTAATGGTCTTTCAAATGCTCTAGAATGTAAAAGGGTTTACGGCTTGGAGGAAGGCCTGCCGAAACCAAATTCAAAAAACTTTCTGGGAGTTGGTTGGCTAGTTTACGAGTAAACTTCAGGTTCGTAAGATTAAATTAATATAATGGCAACTTTTGTTCAGCAATAGTGAGCTTCAAAGGAGCAGAATGCAAGTGACTTAGAGGCCCGGTGACATCTATTGTTTTTCTTATTCCTGATATATCATGAAAATAAGAGTGGCTGAAAAAAATCTTAAAGTTAAATTTTTGTAATAAAAATGAGTCTCTGAAGAGTTCTGCTAAAGTGCTCTAGAGCTAATTAGGAGAGGCAAGAGGGGAAACTTGTTCTCTGATAAGAAAATATAAATAAAATGTTTTAAAAATGTGACTCTCCTTTGAGGCCCCCTAAAGATCGAAGTGGGGGCATCTGGCCCTTGGGAGGAGACATCTGGAATCAGAGATGTGCTAGTAAATGTTTAACCACCAGCTGGGGCTGGACCCTAATGTGCAGCATCTGCCAGTTTCCATGGTGTAAATACTCCTCCCGCGATCGGGTTTAAGCTCCCAGTGGCGAGGACTCTGACGCTCCCCCCAGCCCACATGCACCGCTCCAGCACACCCCTGGATGGAGCGCCCGTGCTTGGGAGCGCAAGTGCCATACTTACCAGTGTGAGCTCTAGAGACAACCCCTGGGGCTTGAACCCCAGATCCACCTTATCATCTGTGGGACATCAAGCAGAGTTACTAATTCTTGCTGGGCTTCAGGTACCTATCTGAAAAATATGTCTACCTAGGATTATTGTGAAGAAAAAATAGATGATGTATATAAAGAACTTATACGATAAATTATCAAAAAACATTACTGCTTAGAACTCTGTTATTGTTGCTATTTTTGTTCTGTATCCTAAATGGAAGAATTACTATGACCTCTCCTATTCTAAAAAAAAAAAAAAATAAGTATTACAAAAACAATAGATTTTTGCAGCAGTGGAGTTTTTGACTCACACCCAAGTAATGCATCCCTCAGTAGTGCCTCTCATTCCCTGTAATTAATACTTAAAACTCACCTATAGAGAGAGCTATGGTCCTATCAGAAATTTTAGTTGACAGGGCATGGGCAGGAATTCTGATTTCTCTCTGTTGGCTCTTCCTGGGAAGAAGCCTAACTGACCTATTAGGCATCTCATCCAACACGCGTTGAATACCTACCATGGGCCAAGTCCTGAGCCTGCCACGAATGCCTGAAAAATGGGACAGGTGCCCATGAGGGGAAACACAGTCTTTCTGAAGTTAGCCAAATGGACAAGGAAGCAGTGATTGGATTCTTAAGACAGTGTCATGCAAATTCTACCTCAGTTGTTCTACTGACAGGGAAATCTCTGTTCAGCTGACCCACTGATAGGACATTGCTCATTCCGTGCTGTCCCCTCTTTTCTCCAAGACGTCAGATCTTGTGGAGGTTCCTGAAGAAGCTGATGGGCTGGGAGACGGGTACGACCTACGGACACGCAGCGACAGCGGTAAGTGAGGGAATGGGGAATTGGGCCCCAGCACAAATGCGAATCACATTAGTGCAAGTCGGCCGGCAGGGAAGTAGATTTCCAGTCCCCTCACTTCCTCTGCTAGCTCAGGACTTCAGTTTGGGCAAGAGCTCAACATTCTGCAGAGCAACTGGCCACCATCACTGGTGGATGTCAGTGATTTGGGCGGAACGATCCCTGAGTTCTGCTGCCGGAGTTCTCATGCCTCATGGACTTAACTATAATGGGGTTTAGGAGTCACTTCCAGACTTTTTGATAACGTGTCATTTCCCCCACTCACCTACATAAGATCAGCAAAGCCACAGAGAAGCTACTCCATGCTTCACTGGAAGGACCTTGGCCCAGGGGCGCAGCAGGCCAGGGATGGGGGTAGCAGCCTCACACATGGCTCCCTCCCAGCAGGAATAACTAAGTCTCTGGTATGTGCAATCTAGCCCAACATTTCTTATTAATATCATTTAATTTTCTAATAGCTTAAGCCCTGCTACAGTAATTTCTAAAATTGTTATTAAATGATAACTACATACAATTGCTTGCTAACATTAGGAAAGAACCACCTCTTAAACGAGAGCTTAAGGAAACATAACCAGCCTCTTTATGAATGGATCCTGCTGAGCCTCTATACCATGAACAACTACTTAATCTCCACGCGTTTATTCGGAAAGCATTCATGAAGCATTTACTATCCCCAGCAAAGGGACCTAGGTCACTGACGCTGTCCACAGGCCGCTCATAACCTAGCAAGGCTGCATGTCCTGACTTGTGTCATTTACTGGGCTAAGTGCGTCCTCAAGGCAGAGGTTGCCCCTCCCGACTCCCATGCCTGCATGGGAAGCGTGGGAACATCCCCTTGGGTAGGTTTTCCACTTGGCAGTTTGCCCTGCCTTTTCCAGACTGGAAGCAATATCCCGTAGCTGCTTTGTCAGCAGCTATCTTACAAAGCATCACTTTCGTTCCCTCAGTTCCAGGAACCCATGTTCATCTCTTCTCTAGTTAAGATTGTGTCACTCTCAGTCCCACAAGGCAGCACGCGCTTAGCTTCCCCCATGACTGTCCTTGCTAAACTAGCACCAGCATGTGCACAGCCCCCCCTTGCCAAGCCTGCACACATCTGCTAAAGCACGCCGCGAGGGGGAGGATTCTTTGCATCCCATGGGGAAACTGCACTTTGAGTCAATGCAAACTCGCACTGAGCACTTAGCAGTGCCATCAGAGAAACAAACTAAAGAGTGCCGATGGTCAGGGGATGCTCGCAACAAGCAGTAGTAACATGGCAGGACCGTCCCAGCCCACGTCTGTCCAGCATTGCAGGTCCAGCAGCTGAATTTTGTCAGCAAGTTTGGGTTCTTCAGCATCCAAGGAACAAACTCACAAGAGACTGTCATATAAACCAAACATGCCTGCGTTTTAATGCTTCTGGGTCTGGTTAGCTGCTCTGTCCCTGAGTCTGACTTCTGCCTGCACTGCTCACCTGACGCTTCTCACCAATATGAGAGCCTCCTCATCGCCAACCACATTGGACATCTTTGGTCCTTGGCCCCTCCTGGCTCTGGAGGCAGACTGCTGGACTGCACTTGGTGATCACGTGGCTGTGAAGCAGTGACCTAGCCTCTCTCTGCCTCTGTTGACGCATCTGTAAAATGAGAATAATCGTTATCACCAAATCTGTAGGATGTTGTGATCTTTAAATGAGATAAGGAATATAAGTACCATGTATACACTGATCACTGAAGCCCCATTTCCAGGACCAGGCTTCTTTGTTGCCTCCAGACACCTACAGCCTCCTGGATATGGCCGTTTGAATGTGGAATAGACATCCTTAAGTTAACACTGAATTCCTGATCACTTCACCCACCTGTCCACCCATACCGGCTCTTCCTGGCTTGCCCTGCTCAGTAAATAGGAACTTCGTTCTCCTAGTTGATCGGGCCAAAACGTGTGGCATCAGCCTTGACTCTCCCTTCTTCTCACACCTCACATCTAATCTGTCAACAGATTTTATCTGCGGCTCTTCAAAACCTTGCCCTGCCAGTGCTTCCACTTGCCTCAGCCATCCTGGTCCAGCTCCACTGATGCCGTTGTTCACCATTCCCTTTTAGTGGCTAAGGTTTTTATTGGCCCTGGAGGTTCCTTTACTCAATGAGGGGTCTTTGTAGGATTTTATAATGTGAAGGAATCATCATCCCTATAGGAATCATCAATATGAAGCACAGCTGCTGTTCATGAAGTCATCATAGGTCATAAAGCATCTGAGATGCCGTTCAGAGCCTCACTACTCCACGCGCGGCCCATCGACCACAGCCTGGGCAGCACTTCAGAGCCTGTTGGAAATGCAGAATCTCAGGCTGTTCTAGAAAAACTGCAGAATCAGAATTCATACATGAATCTGTGATAGGAATCCCATTAAAGTTGGAGAAGCAGGATTAGAAGGCGTGGAGCCAAACTCCTCCCCTCTAATACATACACACACATACACACACACCACACACTGTTAGATAAGGAAACTGAGGCACTGAGTAATGCACTCAAAGACTCAAAGTTTATTATTCATCACCTTTTTTATGTTAAGGAACACTTTTACACACTTATTCAAAGAAATCTGTTAAAAGGACCTAGCAAGCAATAAACCTCTAACAAGCTTTGCAGATCTATTAGCTATTCCTTTGATCAGCAGTTGCTTTCTTTATAATGCAACCTGGGAAGCAAGAGAGATTAATAATGCAGCAGTTGTTTCAAAACATTTTCTTTGATTAGATTCAATCCCCTGTCCATGCAGTTTAAGGAACAGCATAGGGAGAACACCCTGCTCTGGAGCCCCGGTTCCCACTGGTCTTCTCGGCATCATGGTGAGGAAGGTGCTGGCTGTTCAGAAGCAGCACTTGGTTTCCAGGCTCAAACAGTTCTGCACTACGTTTCCTTTATGTTCTGAAACAGGCACAGCGCACACAGGTATGATTTCTGCCCGCAGGTGGTATGTCGTCCTGGAGGAATAGTTCCAAAGCCACCTTAGAAGAGGGTACAGTCCGTGCTCATGTCTGTACTGCTAAGAGTGCAGTCTCTGCTTTCTCTTCCTAGAGGCTCTTGGGCAGGTCTGAGTGTTTCTGGTTGTTGTTCTCAACACTATTCCTGGAGGCACAGAAATATAGACGGGGAAAGTTGCTGGTCTTCACCTTCGCTTTAACTGCCAGACACTCCGCTGGATGCAAGGTGATGAGCAAAGGGAGAAGAAAACTCTAGGCTGCCTATTTAGGCTCAGAATGCCAAATAATGATGTTACTGGCTGCCTTCAATAATTGCATTTCAGTTTAACTGTATGTGATCATAACTCTCCTGGAAGAAAAGTAGAGGGAAAAGAACATAAGCAAGACAGATTCCTAGAAACAGTCTTTTAAAAGGACTGGGTTAATCACAATCGCTTGAGGATATTACAGAACCCAATAGAATCTTAGGTTGCACTAAAGCCAATGAATTTTGCCCAGGAAGAAAACTGGCAAGCGCATATTTGTAAAATGTATTCTTGCTTTTAGTATGCATTGGTTCTGTATCTCAAATTTTGAGTTGTCACCAAAAAAAAAAAAGGGGGGGGGGGAGCAAATATTTTAATGGCTCTCTTGGCAGATGCTCCTGGTTCTGGTCCCCCTCCAGTGGACAATTCTCAAATTACAGATTCAAATATTATGGTGTGTTTTTATAATACACAGTTAGAATCTAGACCATTTGAAACAATATGGATGGGCCCAGAGAGTGTTATGCTCAGTGAAATAAGTCAGACAGAGAAAGACAAATGTCATCTGATTTCACTTATATGTGGAATCTAAAACACACAAAATGGAAACAAACTCTTAGATACAGAGAACAAATCAATGATTGCCAAGGTAAATGTATTGACATGTACAAATTGGTAATTATAAAAAGTCACAGGACTATAAAGTACAGCAGAGGGGATATAGTCAATAATATTGTAATAACTATGTATGGGGTCAGATGGGTGCTAGACTTACTGGGTGATTACTTCAAAAGCTTTATGAATGTCTATCACTGTGTTTTACACCTGAAACTAACATAATATTGTATTTCAACTGTAATTGAAAAATAATTTAAAAAAATTTTAAGTTACTGTAGGCAAATGTTAAGCAAAAGAAAGATTATATAACTATATTAATGTGTGGGGGGAAAAATGGACTTGAAGACCGAAAAAACAGCATTACTAGAGAACAGCATCCTTACATGGCCAAGTTCACTTCACCAGAAGATATAAATTCTAAACTTCCATCCACCTACTATGTAGCCTTTAAATAACAGAAACTCAAAAAGGAATTGATAGGACTATTAGGAAAATTGACATCCCCCTTCACAGTGAGGGATTTTAACATGGCTTTCAGTCATTGGCAAGTTGGATAGCCAGAAAGATTCAGTACAAACACAGAGGAACTAAGGACCCGTTTGACAATTCTAATTGACTTAAAAAGGACAATCCATCTAACAAATGGACAATTCGCATTCTTTTTAAGATGACTTGGAACAATTATAAAAATTGATCACCTGCTAGGCCACAAGCAAGCTTCATAAATTAATATTACATAGAACACATCTTTCTGACTATGATAGAAATCGATAGGATAAGTAGGACAACCTATAATTTGGGAAATTAAAATACACTTTTAAAAAGCTTCTCTATCAAAAAAAGAATTCATAATGAAAATCAAATATATTCAAGACTAATAGGGAAAACCCTACACATCAAAACTTGTGGAATGCAGCTGAAGTTGAGACTATTTAGGTTTAAAACTGTTTTATTAAAAAAGTAAGAAATGCTGAAAAGTAATCATCTAGGCATCATATTTAAGAAGTCAGAAAAAATAGAATAAAGGCAGGTAAAGCATTAGGAAGGCAAATAAAAAGCACAAATGATTACATTACAAAGACAGGTCATAAGCCCTAAGAGTGGTTCTTTAAAAATTAAATTTATAACATTTGGCAATCTTAAGAATAAAAGTGATCCAAAAGTAAAAGCAATAATAAAAAGAATGAATGTAGCAGAGATCAATAAACCTTAAAACTTTTTTTAAATGGACAGATACCAAGAAAAATGTCAATGACCAAAGTGACTCAAGAAGTAATAGAAATAGAAAACTTGACTGGGCCTCTAATTGTGATAGAAATAGAATCGATACTTTCAGTTTTTGCACAATGAAAATACAAGGTCCAGTCAACTATGTAAGTAAATGCTACCAAACATTTAAGGAATGGACAGTTTCAATATTACATAAGCTCTTCCTAGACAACAAAAAGTGGCAAGGAGGAAGAACAGTCACATCATCTAACTTAGTTTATGAGGCTAGTATAAAGCCTCAAAACCAAACAAAGACAGTGTGAGAAAGGAAACTCATGGGCCAGCGTCCCCGTTGAACATGGAAACAGAAATCTGAAACAAGATCCTAGTTAACTAAATCCAATAATATATCTGTAACAGGCAATGCATAACTACCAAGTTGGACATTTCAGGGATACAAATTTGGATGTCAGACAAGCCAATTATGTAACTGGCTGCACTATCAGGATACAGATAAAAAAAGTAATAATAATCATCTCATTAGAAAACACAGTGGTGGACATGAGCCTCACAGGACTACAAAGCGAAAAAGAAAGGATACGGAAAAGGAACAGATGGAAGTCCTTTGGGGATGTGGTAAAAACTAAAGATTCATTTTGTGTCTATAAAAGAAAATACTGCTAAATGAAATAAACCATATGGAAAAAGATAAGAGCCATATGATTTCACCCATATGGGGGCTATAAACCAGAAAGCAACAACGAACAAACAAACTCACAGACACAGACAACAGTGTGGTGGTTACCAGAGGGCAGGCGGGAGGATGAAGTTATAGGGGGTGGAGCGCATACTGGCGAAGGAGACTAGGCTTTGGGTGGTGAGCACACAGTGCAATATACAGATGATATATTATAGAATTACACATTTGAAGCTTATATAATGCTATTAACCAAGGCTACCTCAATAAATTTAATTTAAAAAAGAAAATATGCCCGAATAAGGGACATATTCTTTGAATACTTGTCACGGATGAAATTAACAATAAAATTATTTTTTTACAAGATTCTGAAAACCCTGTCACCTGCTTTATTTCTGGAGAAGGAGAAAGGGAGGAAATATTCACTTGGATTTGAGGGGCAGCTGAACTGGCAGTAGCAACAATTCTATGCCTCTAAGTTTCCTCTGATCCACAGGGAATGCTTCAACTTCCTTGACTGGAGATTCAAGTCTAACTTTCCCCCTGAGCAAGACCATCGGGATAAAAGATCAAAGAACAACAAACTCCATAGCACCAAATGGGACTTAACACAGAAAATGGGGCCTGGATTCTCCTTTCAAATGAAATTTTTACACTAAAATGTGTTTAGAAGTCACAGTTGTTTTTCCTCTTTATGTTCGGGGAACATGGGGTTCAAGCCTTCCCCTTCCCCCAACAGGGGCGTGTGCGTCACTTACCAGATAAACCATCCAGCCGCTGGGACCACACGGGACTCTGATGACCAGTGGGGCTGGCCTAGCTCAGCCGGCCCGCAGGGACAGGATGCAGTGACTAGGCTTCCAGGGAGAACGGGTACTGAGGATGCTCCCAGTCAAAGAGTCAGACGCTGTGCTCTGGGTCCAAGATGACTTGCGCGCCCTGCTCACTGTGCAGTTTCCCACCATCGCAGAAGGAAGAGTCTTGGAACACCAGCCTCATCGATGATGCCGCATTTCCGTGCTTGCATTGATCGTAAACAGAGTGACTATCATTCCCACAAGGGAATGAAGGTGAAATTGAGGTGGTGACCTGCAGGAGGTAGCAGTCCTGGTCGGCGCTGGCGTGAACATGTTTGTACTGAACAGGAGGCTGCAGCACCCCAATGCACTTGCTCTTTAATCTAGGGAACTGGTTTTGAACTTGAAGTCGAAGTGCCACATTGGTTCCTGCCTGTTCCCAACAATCCGTTTTGGAATTCTTTAATGAGCTGGGCATTCTCTCTGGAGTGGCTGGGTTTTTGGAGACTCGAGCAGCAAAGGGCTCATGTCTATGGTGCAGAGATCGGATCACGCATGCCCAGAGGCAGCCCAGCTTTTCCATGGACTCTGGTTGCAGGCGCAAACGCAGAGAGGCGTCCGGCGTGCGGTGCCTTTGGCACAACCTGGTCCAAAAGGCAGCAGTGCAAGTGGCAGTCCAGGCACTCTTACAAATCAGGGAGAAGTTCACAAAGTCCTCAGGACGGACTGTAGGAGGTGAGCAGCGGCCAAATATCCATGGGGTACTCTCCTCCTCCAGCCCCATCCAGGTCTCTGTGCCTCCTGGTTTTCTTTTTTCTAGAGACAGTTCTGGAGATGTTTCTGTCCCACCTGAGCATCCATCTCGGCACCGCTGTCGATGATGTCACAGGGCTCCCACAGCCCCAGCAAGAGCTTCCCCTGCAGCAACCAGAGAGCCTTCCAAGCCATGAAGAGATTTGACTTCTTGCTGAACAGCACTGGCGACAGCTTTCTTGACCCACCCAGACCTCACAACGGCCGGGTCCAAGTCGGAATAGTCCTCCACGGTCACTCGTCCAGAGCAGACATCATGGGCTCGAAACTTGAGTCACTTCCCTCACTTGGGCATGGTGACGGTGTCAGGGCAAGGCTGGCCTAGTGGGCCAGGACCCCGGACCACGTCTCGGGCCCCAGAGCCGGCGGCTCCAGGAGCCACGGACCAGCTCTGGCGGCTCCGTGGTCATCAAGCTCTTCAAATAATTTTTAGTAAAATAAATGTAAAGAGCCAAATATAAAAGGTGTATGATATATAGCTCGGTAAAAACAGTTACCTTTCTTACTCCTTTTCCCTCGAACCAAAGTCTTAGACTTGGTTCTGGAGGGAATAGGCTGTAAAAAGCATTTTGGCACTGTTCAGTTCTGCCTGCAACCACGTAGTTGAAAACACATTTGGGGTCACTTCAAATGATGTTTAGCGTAGTTCACAAAAATGGTACCAGATGTTTAATGGATATTCAATATAAAGCTAAAACGAGGTGAAATTACAAAACTGTAAACCCGGCCCAAACCACTCATTGTGCGTGCTCCTTAGGCAGGTCCCCTTTTAGCGCCGATCAGCAGTTTTCTAGGAAGATTCTCTTTGTGGGTTTTCATTCAGGTATTTAATATTCTTTTAGAAGTATCCAGTTTTCTGCTTATGGGATCAAGTATTTCCACCAGGATTTGGGGTCATCACATTATAGCAGAGAAAAGTTTTGCTGCTTCTACTGATTTTAAACTGAGTTGAGTGGTCCAATATGGAGGCAGATGAGGGCCATAGGACTGGACCTTCATTTTCCAGGCACCTACAAACCCAAGCTTCTCCAACGACTGCATATCGGCCTCCTAGGGGTAACGGGATTGCGTCCAGCGGCCCCGGAACTGCAAACTGGAGAACAGCTGTTTACCGCGCATGGGCACATCGACAGGGGCTGTTCTGAAGCGTGTTTTCTACGTAGTTATTGAGCCCATTTTAAGAACAGTGGAAGTTGTCAATGCACTGACAAATCGGTGATAGAGCTTCTTGCGGTGGATAGAGCTTTCTCTTCCTCTACTGATATTTCCTCTATAATTAAAAGGGTAACGGAAGGGAAGAATAAAGCAGCAATGTGTGATTTTTAAATGTCAAGTCATCCAAATGGTAGGTTAATTTACACACCATAACTGTATCGTATAAGCTTGGAAACATTTGCCACTTTGTGTTTAAAGAGGAGACACACAGTGGGAATAAGGCCATGACTTTGGTCACCAGGGTACACTTGGCTCATAGAACTGGCCAAGACAGAGCCTTCACACCCATCAGGGACCTCCCACAGCTGTGTAATGGACAGGAAGCCTCCTGCCCATTTTGAGGGGCCTCGTTTTTTATCAAAGGGCGCAAAGTGGCTGCTTAAATGCAAAAGCGAGAAAAATGTACAACCCAAGAGCAAACTAAATGAGAAACCACGATTTTATTTTTTAATCCAAATAATCGCCTCAATGCACTGACAATAAGAGATCAAGGAACTATTATGAAATTTAAAGCTGAAGCCTTAATCTGCAAAATAGAATACAGACATCATTAAGAAACTAGAATCAAGGTACTGATATAGATAAGAGAATCGGTATTTAGAAAAGTTAATTTAAGCATCATTAAATAGGGCCATACATCACCCTCCACCCCTTAACAAATAATTTGATACATTTTACAAAGATGAATGGCATGCTTTCTGTTCATGAGAACAGCACTGTCAAATGAGGCCAAGTTATAACCACACAACTGCCAGGCAATCAAGAGGACGTGTGCCAGCCGGAGGCGTGTAAAGGGTGTGAGCATACAGAGAAGGCGGTGCCAAACGTCTCATGGGGAGTCGGGGAAGCATCCCATGGACGATGGCATAAAAGCTGGGTCACTAAGAGCAAGGAAACGGCAGTGGATCAGAGTGAGTGCAATCTACGGTGCAGGGAGTAATAAAGCCACACCTTTCAAGCATGTTTCCAAAGCATGGTGACTGGATTCATAACGCTCCTGCTTTCTCTGTCCCCTTCAGTGTTTACGTACCCAGAAAATGGCACTGACGATGTCCGAGACCAAGCAAAGAGCATAAACCACCAGGTATTTATGGGTGCCATGGAAGGCAGTTTTTGTTTCCACATGTATGTTACGTGCAAGTAGATATATTCTCTATAGTGCGTAAACTATATAGTGGTATAATATATTGACTATATTTTATAGTATATAAGTATATATTCTTATTTTTGTGTTCATTTATATATAATTAGAATAGAGTCCATAGGACAGAATAAATTGATAGAATCAAGAGTAAAATAAAACATACTTTAGCTTTGGATAGCAGAATAAATCAAATAAAAAGTGTACAGTTGTGTATTCTTTTTGTTTTATATACAGCACATATTTATTACATTATTATATATCTAAATATAGTATATAATTATATATTATTACATATTATATAATATATACATGTATGTAGTATTATACAATTGTTATATATTATATAATTTTAATGTATTATATATAGTTTAAAGTGTAAACATTATATAGAGCATTTATATTTAATTGGTTAATAATAGTAACTAATATCTATATAACACTTATAGTTCTCTTATAGTCTGCAAATTGGGGATAACAATAAAATCTCCCTCATGGGGCTGCTGTGAGGTCCCAGCATGCTAAGAAATGAAACATGCTTCCTGCCACACAATCAGCTATCAAAATAGTAGATTTTATTATCATTATTGCAAGGTTTCATAGCTGGTAGATGGTGATTCCATGATATAAACTAAATATGTCTGATGTCAAAATCTGTGCTATTTCAACTGATAAAAAGTCCATTTTTGCCATGGCTGGTGTGGTTCAATGGATTGAGCACTGGACTGTGAAGCAAAAGGTTGCCAGTTCAATTCCCAGTCAGGGCACATGCCTGGGTTGCATGCCAGGTCCCCAGTAGGGGGCACGTGAGAGGCAACCATACACTGATGTTTCTCTCCCTCTCTTTCTCCCTCCTTTCCCTTCTCTCTAAAAATAAATAAATAAACATTTTTTAAAAAGTCAATTTTATGGATCACTTCATAAATTATATAAATGTCTAACCACTATGCTGCACACCTGAAACTAATATAATATTGAATATCAACTGTAATTGAAAAATAAAAAATTTTTTCAAAAGTCAATTTGAGGAACTGTTTATTCCTAGTCACGTGTCCTTCTTTCTATAGGGAGAATATTCTCATTCCTAGGACCAAGCCTGCATCACCTTTCATGAATGACTAAATACAAAATATTATTTGAAGAAAATTGTAGTATTTCTGACAAAGTCCTCCACATAACTGTTTTCAAATGGTTTGTAGTAAAATCAATCTCATCTAAGAAATTAAAAATAAAAAATAAAATAAACCAAAGGTCTTTAATAATGGTTAGACATTTTATTCCTTAAGCTCCATATACTTAATTACATTTCATTAACTTCACCAATTTTTCCTTCTCTCCATGTCTTACTCCTTCCTTCTCTAATTTTCTATTTTCCCTTTCAGGGACCTCTTTCCAAAGACCCATTACAGATGAACACCTATGTTGCCTTGTACAAATTTGTACCACAGGAGAATGAAGATTTGGAAATGAGGTAAAAATATGTTTTAAAGGGGATAAAAAGCAAGAGTGGAAGAAAGAAAAAAGTAATTCTATGCAAAAAATACCATTGAATTTGTGCCACCTCTGGGAAGTTCAGAGCAATTCTCACACTTTAGTGTGCACGTAATGAGCTGACCAGCTGGTTCCCACACAGGTGGCTGGGCCACCCCCTGCAGTTTCTGGTTCAGCGGGTCCGGGGTTGGGTTCGAGAAGCAGTGTTTCTCACTGGTCCGCAGGCAGTGCCATTGCTGCTGATCCCGGACCACACTTTCAGAAGCATGGTTTTAGCACAACTGGTAGCAGAGCTGCTGATGGGAGTTTTCATGAATGATGACCCTCAGCTGCCCTTATCCTGCGGGGGCCAGTAAGGAATCAAAAAAATGTACTTAATCCCCAAATTAACATTGATTGAAGAATTAAGCTAAAACAACTTGTTTCTCCTGCTGGTGTCCGGCACCTTCCCCTGGCTCCCACCCCGAGATACTTTTTTGTTTCAGGATCCATCCCACTTACGGTCACAGACCCACGGGGACGGTAAGGTGAGGTATGGGGACCCTCAGGAAATCTGAACCTTTCTCCTGACCTCAGTTTGGAGTCCTTGTGTTTCAGGCGTAGCTAAGCTGGAGTCAGCCCTGTGTTCACATCCTCCTTGTTGTGTGACCTAAGCAACTTATAAACCTCTTATTACTCTGGCTTCCTCCTGTATAAAAGAATAAGAATGACCTCTTCCCTGAAGGTATTTGTGAGGATGAAATGCGTAATGTTTGTAAAGCATACAGCCCAGTGCCTAGCCATCGTAAACACTCAGTAACTGGTAGTTCCTACAATTTTTATAAGAAGGTGTGTTCACTGGCCTGTCTCTAAGAAGGGGCTTTACTCCCCCTCCTCCATTCCTGACCCTAAAACGGAAGTCATCTGGGGAGAAGGCGTTGGTGTTTTCCAGGCCTGGAGCAGGGTAGTAAGGGCTGCTTCTCTAGTCAAATGGGCCCTTGGAGATTGGTTCTTTCCAAGTCTGAAGAGAAGGGAGAGAGAAATTAACACTGAAAACTACTGAAATGTCAGAGCATCAGAGAAACGGTCTCCATTTTGGGGTGGACCCCTCCTGTGTCAATGCCACAAAGTCCAAGTTAGAGCCACCAGTCACCCCCTCCAATGGCTCCCCAAGGGGCCTGTCTCCCCACCCGAGGGCTGTGCGGGTTTCTCCACATCCTCAGACTCGTGCCATTTTCCAGGCAGAGCCCCTCTGGCACTTGCTGGAATACGGTTTCCCACTTCAGTGAAATCTGCCTCTTCTTTTCCACTTTCCCCAAAACCCCTTAAAAGGGGAGAGCTGCCCAAAAGGCTCCAGTCAGACCCTGCTTGCTGGCTCCATGTGCCATTGGGTCAGCTTCTGCCGGCCCTCAGAGCGCGGCATTCAGCGGAACTCCACGGCAGATGTGTGTACCCTGCTGAGTCTGGTAACTCCCCCTGGCTCACACCCGAGGTCAGCCTCATTTCAGTATTCCTGTGGTCCGCTTCCAAGCCATTCTTGGGCCTTCACAGAGCAGAGTGCAGGGCCTGGATCCTAGCTCCTTAGATTTCTGCAGATCTTTAGGCTGTCGTACATCTGAGTTTTCTCCATCACTGAGTAAGAGGGGCCATGCTGAAGTCCCTGGCTGGAGTTGTAAACACTACCTGAACAGGCTGGCATTGGTGCCGGAGAAGATGGCATTTGTCAAGTGAAGCCCTATTCTGTCAGAGATAGACCAAGCCCTGAAGGTTAGAGCCTGCCTAGGATTCATCACCGGGGTGGCGCCTGCCCTTCAGCCGACAATCCATGCTGACCTATTTGCTGATGAAGACAAGGACGATACGTGTTTGCTTCTCAATAAGTGCAGTGTATTTTGTTCTTCTTGAGATTGTCGTTGGGGTATCTAAAATTTTAAATTTACCAACTTCCTATTGCGTGGGTTCTACAGTTTTATATTAGAAAATTATCTGAAATCATCAGATAAAAAAGTTCCTGATAAATATAGAATGTTACTGAGGAATGATGTCTAGCTGCCTGGTGGTGGTCATAACGTTTGGTGCTTATTTTAAGTGGCCGCAGGCCATTAAAACTCAAATGGTCTGCTCACAAATCCAGCGTTTACAGTCTGCTTCGAGGCATGCGGTTCATTCCCTGGAGTGAAATGTCTGTATTACATAGGCTGCAAGATTGGAGCGATACATCATGCTTACATTTTTTTTTCTTTTGCCAAGAGATTCTAGGTTCCCATTTTAAAAGCCAGCTGCTTGATTTAGAATGTGTAAGGCAATGCTTGGGGAGTTGGTATAATTCCGTGAATGAACTGGGGCTTGGTGAATTATCGTTTTCTCCTTACACCATAAAGTAGGGGGGGAAATCCCTTTAACAAAAGACCACTCTTCTCCACCTGTGTTCTGACGGAGAGGAGCATGCTGGGTATTGTCCTCGGGCAAGAGAACAAAAGAGGCCAGAGTCCAGGGAATGTCGGGGGTGTGAGCTTGGAAGCAAAGAAGGCCCAACGGACAAAGCCAACAACGGTCATAGATCAGAGCAGATGAATCTTCACCTCAGCGGACATTTATTATATATCTGCACAAGAATAAGGAAAGCTTTTTCTGCCAACAGCCAGCAAACAGTCCAGATCTCCCTCCTGACTTCCAGTGACACATCCAGGCCCGCCTGTCCTAGGAATGGATAGCACAGCGCAGCTCCACCCTCCCTCCCACACACCTGCCCCGTAGGGTGAATGGGGTCACCACCTGCCCCGACTTCAAGCCAGCCACCAGAGACGTCCCTTCACCTTGTGCCCAAAATGTATTTAATATTCAAATTCTGCTGGTTCTCTTTGCTTAACGTCTACTGTCTCCATCCCCACCTTCACCTCTCTCCTGGATTGGTGTAGCGGGCCCTACCTGGTCTCTGGGTTTCTAGGCTTGCATCCTACTCCTCCCTTCCCATCCGTTTTGGGAAGAGAGCACCCAAAGGGGACAGTGCTGTGTTTTGGATGGAGCTTGTCTAAATTTGGAGTCAGAGACAATGGGTTCAAATCCCAGCTACTCTTACAACAGATCGTGTTACCTAACTTTCTGAACCTCTGTTTTCTCATCTTGAAAATGGGGACACAAAGCCGCCCTTATAGGGTGGCCGTGATTGAATAAGATGACAGTATCTGGTACACAGTGGGAGCTTAATAGTGTTCACTCTAGTCAGTTCTATTCACACTCCAAAAGTAGATGCTTTCTTTTCAGACTTAAGACATGAGAGAAAGAGAATGAGTATCTCAACATGGATTTCCTGAATGTTTAAGAATGAAACATGTGGGCATGTACTTGACACGAGTTAAGTCCCAGTGAAGCCACTCACTAGCTGTGTAACCCCAGATGCCTGCCTCAGATCTGCTCATGACACATATACCTTTGCTTAAAACTATCCAGTGCCCTCCCACTTCCCTTGTGTAAAAACCAGAATATTTACAGCGATGTCCAGGACCTGTACAGTCTCATCCCTGGTGACATCTCTGCTTTGTGTTCCCCTCACCGCTCTGCTCCATCCACAATGGCCTTTTTCCCTTCCCTAGAAGGTCCATGCAACCACCTGCCAAGGGATTTGTCTTCCTTCAGTCTGCTCCTCCCCTCTCCCCCCTACTATCCACCCACCACCACCATCACACCACACACACACACATACATGCACACACACACACACACACACACACACACACACACACACTATTTTAGTTGACAATCATGCACCCACTAGATCTCAGTTCAGATTGTGCTTTCTTGGTGCAGCTTTTCCTGATACCCCCCACCTGGGTGAGTTCCCTCTTCTATATATTTTCATGACACCATACTTCTTCCCTCTAAAGCACTTATCTCAACTCGGATTTAAATGTTTCTAGTACTATTTGGTTAACCTCTATTGCCCTTATAAACTCAATGAGAACAAATCTGTAATTGCAGTCTTTTCTATCCCTGCAGCATAGTACAGTCCTTGAAATATAGTAGATGCTTAGTAAATATTAGATGAATAAATGAATGAGTACTGTGGAAATTAAATGGACTAATGTTGTACCTGGCATCTACAATTAGTGGGCACATCAAGTACATGATAATATAATGGAAAATATGAAGGAGGAAGCAAACCAAGCTCAGAGGGGCTAGCCAGAACCTATTTCTTAGTGGAGATGGGCCTTGACCCCATGATGTATACTATTTGTCAAGGAGAAACCATAGAAAGCAAAACCAAAAGGAGCCCATGGTCATATTCACAAGGAGCAAAGGATTAAAGACCATTTGGAAGAAGCCCCTTACTGAGCATTCACAGAGAAGAGAAGCCAGGTGCTGTCCCCTTATTCTTAGGGTAGTGAGTACTCCTCTTAGAAGTGCTGTGGTCCCATCACTAGTCTCTAGATGCCATCTAAAGACAGGCTTCACACAATCTGCTTTGCTACGGTTTCAGTGCAGCATAAACTTCCTTCCTAAATTCATCTACCATTATCTTCCCAAATCCCCAGAGCTCACATGCCATGATGATGCTCTACCTTCCCACCATCATGGGCAGAGATTTGGAGAGAACAGGTGAGAGGGAAGCAAAGAGAAATACCTGGGAGTCCCGTAGACCTCATCTACCATCCAGCTCGGATCCTCACTAGCTGCGTCAATCTGTGCACACTGTTCTCTGGGAGCCTCAGTTCTCCCCTTCCTAGGGCAACTGAATATTTAACAAGCTGTCGAAAATAAAAGCTGGGATTTCATTCCAAATACAAAGTAAGGTGCACAGTATATTTTAGATACCTTCTGTTCATAATTTGCATCTTTCCACAGTATGTTTTACTTCCTAGTCTTCTAAACAAGCTCATTAACACAACCCTAAGGATATATAGTACAAAAAAAAAAAAAAAAACCCACAGTCAATGACTGTCTCTGGCCATTGAGCACATCCGATGAGACTTTGTCTAATTGGTCCAATGACAAGGAACCTGTGATATCCTACCCCTCGTATTCTGAGTAGGTTTTCTAGCTGCTGAAATGACACGCCACATATATGGCATTTCACCACTGACATGAGAGATGGGATGCCCTCACGTGTGATATCTCTAGTTCGTTGCTGATGATTTGTGGTCTCAGAATATTATGGAGCCACCTGGGTTCCTCTGAGTGGAATGAGCTCATACAGATAACCCTCTGTAATGAAGGGTCTTAACAATTTCCACCGATGACACTATCAAGTTTTTTTGTTTGGGGGTGTTTTTTTTAGATTTTATTTATTTATCTTTAGAGGGGAAGGGAAGGAGAGAGGGAAAGAAATATCAATGTGTGGTTGCCTCTCGTGAGTCCCCTGCCGGGAACTGGCCTGCAACCCAGGCATGTGCCCTGACTGGGAATCAAACCTCGATCCTTTGGTTCACAAGCCCGTACTCAATCCACTGAGCTACACCAGCCAGGGCCAAGTTTTTTTAAAGAGTTCAGAAAATTACTTGTGGACTGTCAGCTTAATTCATGAGCAAAATTCTTTAAAATGCTACTTGAAATTCAAACTGGAGAACACCATTATAATCAGTATTGATATACTGCCTCCTGCAGTCCCATCGGCCATGTGTCAAATCATCCACTTGGCTAAATGGGTGAGCACATGTGTGTGTGATATACTTACATATGCACAACGTGCACACACATTCTCACATATACACAGTCAGACCTGCACAAACACAGTCACACATATTCACGTGCACACATTCACACACCCATGCAAAATACATTCATTTGCACACACTCATACACACGTATCATTAGCACAAGCTTGATAATACAAGCTTAGCTTTTCTTTATTATTTTGATTTATTTTTTAAGTGTATCTTATTGATTATGCTATTACAGTTGTCCCATTTTTTCTCCCCTTTATCCCCTTCTGCCCTGCACCACCCTGCTCACCAGCATTCCCTCCCCTTAGTTCATGTCCATGGGGTGTACACATAAGTTCTTTGGCTTCTCCATTTCCCACACTATTCTTAACCTCCCCCTGTCTATTTTGTACCTACCAACTCTGCTTCTTATTCCCTGTACCTTTTCCCCCTTTCTCCCCCCTCTCCCTCCCTGCTGATAGCCCTGCCTGTGATCTCCATTTCTGTGATTCCGTTCCTGTTCTATTGTTTGCTTAGTTTGTTTTTGTTTTTTATGTTCAGTTGTTGATAGTTAGCTTTCCAAAGAAAGCAAATCCTGCCCTCCACACGTACAATGGAACCAGCCCCATTATCCTCACTGCTTTTGGATCCGGAGGTCTGCCAACAGAGTCTTAGAGCCACTGCTTATTATTCACACCATCGCATCTTTTCAAATTCAACAAGAATTACTATTTTGGCTTTGCCAAGTTGATATTATCACATAAGTAACCGACAGATATAAATAACTCTGAGTAAACACAAACCCTTAAATATCTTAAGAACTCTGAAATACAAGATCCAGAGTAAATAAAAGACTTAATGGTTCAAATGCACCATATCATGCCTATTCCAAAGAATCCATTTTGGCTTCCCACATCTAACTCATTTTCATTTTTATTAGTTCTCTCGAAAAAGATTTATATGATAATGGCCATGTTTCATAAAGGGGGGAAAAGTTTATGAGCCAAGAGCGTGAAAGCAGGAACTGCTTTGTCAATTATTAAATTCTAAGAAAGACACAAATTAATTGCCACTTCAGTGTGTGTCACCTAAATTTGGGGGGCTTCAAAGAAATGTCTATCCTATTTTGTAACCCTGAATGAGGATTTTGATTCTTGAATCGCTAGACTCTTCCCTAGAAACAGGGAGCCTCAGATTTTTCCATGGGTGAGTCTGAATGAAACCAGGCAACTCTTTGTCTCATTAGCTAATGTTTGTTAAGAACCTCTCATTTCATTCTGATCTCTTTCAAAGCACCATTTCATTGAGTTAAAACCAATTTTAACCCTTGCATGGCTATTCTCAGGATTTGTTTCATCTATCCATCATGTAGTGAGTGTACACCTGCTCCCTAACCATTCACAGGCCCCATCCTCAAAAAGCTCATGTGGACATAGGGCTGGGTGTGTGGAGGTGGGGGGGGCAGAAGCGTAGACAAGATGGTACACTTCAGCATGCGGTCTTGTGGGTGGGGAGGCAGTCCAGGATGCTGCCACAGCACCTCAAGGGGGAGCATTCCGGCAGCCTTGGCAAGTCAAGGAAGGCTTTGCAAGGAGGGGGCATTCTAGCCACACCAGGTCTTCAGGAAAGGGGACATGGGACCTGTGCAGCTTGTTAGTGAGCAGTCATCCTCTGTTTACAGTGAGGGAAGAATGAGGGAAGAAAAGGTAAGATAACAGAACAAGAGGATTACATTAAGAGGTCCCAAATGGGAGGGTTGGGTGGGCAAAGCAAACGCCATTACAAAAAGAGGTGGTGCATAATCATTGCAGGAGCAGGGGCATATTTAGATCATTACATTCATTCCAGTCTTCATTCTGAAAAGACTGCCTTAAAATTTAGTAAAGCGTAGTGAATGGACAGTTAGCTGTTTAGTTCATATTCAAATGAGACGATTTATAGTTCTTTACATTTGGGGGGATAAGGTGGGAGTTCTACCTGGGTTCTGCCAGGACCCAGAACTCACAGGTAGAAAGCAGAGATCGGGGCTACAAACCAGGGAGACAGACTCTGAGTCCACCTGTCTTTCTCCTACCCCAAGCTTTCCATCCCACATTGATCGTGGTGGTTATCCTCTCTGATAAGGTTGACAATTACGTTGAAATCAGCAGATTCAAGCAGTGTATGTATTTATCCCGTGTTAGAACCATTCGCATTGCTTCTTACATGTCTATTAGGATTGTGAAGCTCATGTATAAAACCAGGATGCTTATGAGCTATAGAATGTGTTCATAAAACATCACATCACTCTTCTTCAGGGATAATATTTTTTAAAGTAAGATAAAATCGTGACTCCCATATAAATATAAAATGAAAACATGTCAAAATTTTTATTAGACTCATTAATTAATGAGAGAACCAGTAATGTGTCACATCTGGTTCAAAGAAGAATTCAAGCATCACACATATGTAGGCAATCGGGGATGTTGATGAGAATTCACACATACATGCAAAACTGGTCAGTATTCACAAGGCAATAATTGATCCCATTCCACTAGACATCATTTGTGTTATCATCAGCTTTCTACAGCTTGAGGATATGAAAACTAACAGCTCAAAGGCACTGAGAGGGGGCCTGTCCTGGGAGGGTGGGCTAGATAGACACTCAGATCAGTCATCTTTTTTTGCCCATTCCAAAATCTTTCACAATTTTCCTTGACATCCTTTGGTGTTCTTTTAGCAAAACTGCTGGGCTACCCAAGCAAGCAGTATTTTACAGAGGAGAAAACTATGGCTAGGATGGGTCATACTCATTAACAAGCCAAAGAATCTCCTGGAGAAAATTAAAATAGAGATTCCTGGGCTCCACCCAAGCTTAGAGAGTCAAATCCCATTTTGACATATGTATGTCAGATGTTTCCCTAGATTCTGATTATCTTCCAGATTTGAGAACAACTGCGAGTTATCAAAAAATACATAGTGGGCCAGTGGCAGACTCAAACCCAGGAGGCAGGTTTCCTGATTCTCAGTCCTGAGGCTCAGTACACTGGCCCTCATTGGATTTTTGGCCTGTAACCTTGTGATGATGTCCTTCACTCCGTGATGCTTCTTTATACACCTGCCATAATGCAAGGGGAGCCCTTGAGACAGGATAAGACAATAAGACTCCCTTGGTGTCTCATTTCCATTCTCTAAGTACATTACTGCTTGGCAAATGCATCAAGTTAATTAAAACTAAATGTAATTCTAATGCACCAATTTGATTTAAAAATAATCTTCACAGTCACCAGGACATCAAAATGCAATTAAGGCTATTTGAGGCAAGTCTCTGATGCATATTATGTTTGGATGCTGCTCTGTGTCAAGAAACCCAGATCTTCCCAAATGTCACTAATGTGTTTAGCAGCCTCCATCTCACCCAAATGCCTCTTTCAATTAGGTTCTGGAGACCGTGATCCATGACAGTTCAGGAACATTCACCCAATCCCATCCAACCGACCCTTTAGCCAAATGCCTTTTCTCTGAGCTGGTCTCTGAACTTGGGAACATACAGGCAGTCTTCTGGGTACCAGGCTTAGGGCAGAATCAAATTGCACCATTCCAGAGTTCCTCGTTACCTACCTGAGTTCTCAGATTGTAAAAGGCTCCGACCAGGATTATGGAAATTGAGAAATGGGTCTTGAGAAAAAAATAAGATATAGATCTAAGATTAATGGAGCAGTTTGGCAGTCTCCTTTTTTCTGTTCCCCTTAGGCTGATTTTCCCGGACATCTGTTTTGGCTGAGTGACTATGGTTGCTGTAAGCTTCATTTGGAATTCTTTTTGCATAATGAATGGGAAAGGGTGAGAAATATTAAAGAGATCTCAAAGTACTTGCAGAGAAAATGGGTGGTTCTGATGGGTTCTCAGAAGGCTTGGCTGGTCCAAGAGGCAGCTTGATCTACGGTGTTAGTAATGGATTCAAACCCTGCCTATTTATGGTGAAGTCTCTCTGAACCTCCTTTCTTGTATGAAAATACAACATGTCATTTCCACTTAACTCAGTGAACATTGCTGCCCCCTCCACAATGTGGCTGTGCTCCTCAAAATCTTCAGCCTCTTTATTGCAGTTAGCCCCTGGGCGGTGGAACACTAGCTCCAGCCCCCAGCCCTGCCATATCTTTGTGGTCGCTACCTGACGTGGAGGGGCAAGAGGTATAGAGAATGTAAGGGGAGCAAAAAACTTTTCCAAAGCTCTGAATCACACCAAACGTTAATGTCCGAAGCTGCTAAAGCCAAGAGTTCAAGGCTGTTTTATTAACCAACGATCTCTGCCAAAAACCTAAGAGAACAAACGCTCCATTAGAAAGTAATAATCATTAGATCTTCTAATTTCCAAGTGAAAAATTATGAGGAAATTAGAATTTGTAAATCCTTACTGAATATCAGTCACAGTGTTAAAGGCTTCCATTTACACATTTTTATTTAATCCATGGAGCAACTTTGCAAAGTAAAAATAGTCATTATTTATTTGTTGTGCATAGTATGTAACTATATGAATATAATGGAGGTCGCTGAGTCTTAAAAGGGCACCTATGTTTGGGGTTTTATATGGGGTCGATTGCACATTTGTCTGTGCTCCCCAGCATGTTTCTCATTCAGCGATCACACCGACTGTAAACTACCGGTTTCCAGGTCTTTCCCCTTTAAGATCACAAACATCTTAAGGGCGGTGACTATGTCTTAATAACAATAATAGCCACCATCTACTGTGGGCTTGTCTAATGTGCTTTACAAGTATGATCTCACTTAGTCCTCAAACATACTGATGAGATAGGTACTATTATTATCTTCACCTGACAGATTAAAATAAAAAACACTGATGCTAAGAAAGATCTTTTCATCTCTGCGCACTCAGTGCACGCTCAAAATCTAACCTGCCATAAGCATTCAAGAAATATGTGCCATATCATTTCCTCCAGCGCAATAGGCAAAGATGGCAGGATAAAGAAAGACAAACATCCTTTGTATCCAAAATATTCAGTATATCCAAAACGTTATGAAAGCAGAGAAGGCCCAGAGCAGCCTGCCTTGTCCACATGCTTCCAAAGGAGGGCCAATGTGAGGGCTTAGGCTGTCCCAGACAGCGGAGACGGTGGTTCTCAGAGGCAGTGACTTCAGCACAGGGGCGTCAGGGTCTCCACTCCTAGGAATCTGTGCTCTACATGACGGACAGAGAGAGGCTGCGCAGGAGGGCCGTGGGACGACTTACACTGCACCCTCCCGGAACTCCCACCCATACAAGACCACAGTGTCTTCATAACACCCTGCAGAAGACTTCCCTCTAGTGGCTGGGCTCAGCAAGGGCTGAGAGAATGAACCCATACAAGCAACCATCAAGTTCACATGCAAGTACACATGAACACACAGATACACTCACAAAGAAACTGTCCTTTTCGCCACAAAACCATAATGCTATAGTTAGATTTTTTTCTCTCATTCCTGCTCTTGTTGACAGTTCACAGTTCCCTCATTGTTTTAAGGCTTCCCATAAATCATGATATAACCAATCTGAACCTCTTCCTCTGGGCCCAAGAAAAATTTTCCTGAGCAAACAAAAAGAAGAGGCCAGCTATGGTGCTCTGATCTATCTGCATGAAGTAGTAAACTGATGCTTTCGTTGTTTATGAATTGTGTTATACTTTGTATCATGCCATACACACACATACAACACACACACACACACTTCTGGCTTATAGTACAAGCAGAATTGGTACCTAAATGTAGGATATTCTGATTAAGATAAGCAAAAGTAACCTCTTTAAGTGTTTGGGGGCCTGAGAAGTTTGTCCACAAGAATTTGGAAATAAAGACAGAGTTAAAATCTACCCAGAAGAATAGATCGGGAACATCAAGTCACCTGAAAGAAAGAGAATGGTTGTTAGACCTGAGCTGGATTTTCCTTGAACATGCTTGGAGTATGATAACCTGAAATAAGGGAGAATTGTTCCATGGACTAGGACCTGGTCCACCACGGAAGCATGAAACAATTTGGGGCAGAGAGTCATGCGCTGGCCAGTGTCCCTCCTAGGACCGACCAGGGCAGGGAGAATCCACTCTTCTGGGAACAACAGCAAGGCTCTCCTTATGTAGAGCAGGTGGGCTGAGTGTTTGGCTTGAGTTCTTTGATGGCAGGACAGAGAACCCCAACACCACAGGAAGGAGAAGAGAACTACGTTGAGACCCGGTTTGAGAAGAGAACTCCCAGCTGGGAGCACAGGGCCGCCACCAGGGCCACAGGGGCCTGCACCTAGGATTTCAGGTAAACAGCAAGCTGGAGCTGTCAGGGAGCTTAGGTGTGGCCAGCTGCTGGGGTTAGCCCGCTTGCCAGGCTCCCTGTGAATTTGCTAATTTGAATCATTTCACAGGCTCCAAGGCATAACGGCTGTCCCTACTGGTTTGGTGTCTGCCCCCCAGCATGCCCTGGGCAATGAGGGCTGGGGGCAGTGCACCGTGGCTGGAGTCTGAGAGCCCAAAGAGAGGTGGTTGGAGTGTTGACTTAATCAGCTCCTTAAAGGAAACTCTCCAGTCTCTACCCAGAGTTTCAAAACTGAGTCAAGACACATTTAAAAAAAAACCCTAAAAACACTGTATTGCACAGAGTGGTTTTATTTGCATGCCCACTCAGGCCCACCACCTGAGCCTAGTGTTGAGAGGCGTCCTGCTGCGGGCTCAGCAGGGAGCATGCTGAGACAGGTGGGCGGTGCCAGGCAGGAGTACGTGGGCAGCACAGTTCCCACAGCTGACCCCGATGTTAGAGAGCTGCATCCTGGATTCAAGGGCTGCCCTAGAGCAAGGTCCTCCCGACAGGAAAAAAGAGGCATTGGCCGTCTCCACCGTTGGGTGGGAGCACGGACTAATATCAGGAGTCTACTCTCATTCTTTACAGCAGCATCCTCTGTATTTCCTTCATCACCCTTAAGATAATTTGCAATTATATATACACATTATATATTTATTATTGATATGTTTATGAAGTGTTTTACTATTTGCTTATTATCTATCTTCTTATTACAATATTAGCTCCAGTAAGGACTTTATTCACCAGAGTATAACCAGGGTCTACTAAACTGGCTGTTTCAGAGTGAGCAGGCTAGAATACTTGTTAACTGAGTGGGTGAATTTAAAAAAAAAAAAAAGAGTAGCCCTGGCCAGTGTGGCTCAGTTGGTTGAGCATCGCATCCAACCACCAAAAGATTGCAGGCTCATTCCCCGGTCAGAGCACATGCCTACGTTGCAGGTTCTGTCCTTGGTCGGGGTGCCAACGGGAGGCAACCAGTCAATGATTCTCTCTCACATCAATGTTTCTCTCCATCTCTTTCTCCCTCCCTTCCCCTCTCTCTAACATCAATAAGCATGTCCTCAGGTGAGGATGAAAAGCACACCCAAAGAATAGCTGGATGAATGTAACTCTCCTCACTCGCCAAGCCATTTTTCTGATTCCGGTGGAGCTCTATTTTTAGGAAAAGACAGAATCCCCACCAGAACGTCAGGAGTATGTTTGGTGTCTCCCATAAAATCACAGCTTGTACTCCAGGGAGTGCCTCATTCTAATGTGCGGCTTAGTTAATAGGGGTCACGCACGCCAGGACAGTTCACCTCCAGGCGCAGCCAAGAGCGGGTCCCCATCTAGACTAGAAAAATAGAGGTTGGATTTAGGCAGCATCTTCCTAGGAAAAGGTGCCTCCCTCAAGCTCCAGTTTCATATTCTATGTAAAATGTCTACCAAGTCATCAGCAAAGTCTTTGTAGTTGATGTTAACACATGCTTTCTCAGGTTATTAGGTTAAATAAAATCTGCTAGAGCTAGAAAGATTTTTCTACATCGACTTTCATCCTTGCTGCTTAATTAAATCCCTCACCTGGGAAAAGAGTAATTTTCAGGCACCTCGCTCTCCTTTGTGGCATCAGCATGAAACTGTGACTGCTGGAATACCAAAGTGCCCGTTGTGTTTAATGTTCCAGGTGTGACAGGCCTGTTATATTTGGAATCCCCTACGAAGATAGATATTAACTGAGAATTGAAAATGACAGCAGATGAGATTGCATCAGAAGAGCAAAATGAGCACACAAATCTACCTCCCCTCTTTCTACATTCCCTTAAAATGTCAGAATATATATATATATATATATATATATATATATATATATATATATATATTCTTTAAAGAGTACATTCATAACAGCACTAGAAAAACAGGAAATAATGCTATCAGAGACCCAAAAATCTTGGGAGTTTCCTGGCAGCCTAGGAAATAGAATTGCGTCAAGAACAAGGAAGATGACCAGAGACCAAAGAATGCTCAGGAAATAAACAACTTTCCATGTAGTAGCAGAAAGACACACTGAATGCCCAGAAAATTCACTGAAGGGCACGAGGTGCCTCTGGCAGTTTGATTGTGCAAACGACCCAAATTCTTTGCCCCAACCCGTATTCGTGCCCTTTGCCACAAGACTGCAGTTCTTCTTACCCCAGAGGTGGTGCCTGTTGCCCCATCCCTTGAGTCTGTACTTGCTTCATGACTTGCGTTGCCCAATAAAATGAGGCAGAAATGGCAACGGGGAGAAGGTATGAAAACACACGTCCGCACACTCAAACACACATGCAGATGTGGAAATCAAACAGGAAGTGGCAGATCACCAGCACATCAACAAAAACATGTAAGTCTTCAGTTAAACTCAAGTAATTCCTGATGAATGGTGTCACACACATGCACACAAACACACACACACACACACACACAAGTCCAGAACAAAATTCCAAATTACACCAACATAAAAGGTCACAGGCCAGGAACGTAGAGCTGAGCAAAAAAGGAAAATAGGTTGTAAGAAGGTACTGAGAAAATATGGGTAATGTCAAAGATAATGACTAATTGTAGATGCAATAGGAAACTAAAGAAAAATCAAAACACATAAACTTATCTGCATATAAACATAAATGTATGGAGGAAACACGGGAAACCACTGACAGTGGCCCCCTCTGAGCCATGCAAGGAGGATTGCGGGGCAGAATATGAAGGGCAACGTATCCTTGAAACTTACCAACGTCCAAATTTTGGAGTTTGTTAGTAATGTAAATATGATGATCTATGTACAGGGTCCTGCAGAAGTACAGCCTGCTTGAGTGTGGTTGGGAGGGTAATAATATGGGTGTAATAATTTTTGTTTTAATTTGAACATTTCACCTAAAATGATATATGGTGTGCTTGAGTAAGATATTGTTATGTTACAGAATTACATGCTCATGATTTTTCAATAAAAGATTTCATAATAAAAAGGGAGCATTATTTGTGCCAGGCCCTGTATAAAAATAAAGCTGAGGATTATTTTTTAATATAGCATAGATATTACACTTTGCTTTCAGTACTTAATAAAACTAAGTTCATGCGTGGGCAGAACTGGTAAAAATCATGTTTATTTCCTTGCTATTTATTTTAGGATTCTTTGTATGAATGAATAACTGTTACTTCCAACTTTTAAGTGTCAATTATTTTGTTGCTTTCTCCCCCTCTGCTTCCTCACCCAACTTGTTCACTCTCCATTTTAGACCAGGAGACATGATTACCCTTCTAGAAGATTCCAATGAAGACTGGTGGAAAGTAAGTCTTTCTCTTTCTCTAAAAACAATCATTAGATTACTATAATTATAATGAATGCTATAATCACAGTGAATTATGGGTACATGTCTTCTTTTTCCTTTCAGGGGAAAATTCAAGACAGGATTGGCTTCTTTCCAGCCAACTTTGTTCAGAGAGTACAACAAAACGAGAAGATTTTTAGATGTGTTAGAACCTTCATCGGGTGTAAGGAACAGGGGCAAATAACACTGAAAGAGAATCAGGTGAGTAAAGCACTCAAACATACATCAAGTCTCACCAAAACAGAATAACAATCATCTTAACAAACACAGTAATATCTATACATCTGAATGAGTGGAGTCACATTCTAAGCATTCACTTCGGGAAAAGATGTCCTTACCCCAATAATATTAGTGTAGTAGGATCTAAACATGCAGAACCAAAATGTTCGGGAGCTCACTTGGTGGTGTCTGTCCGCAAGAGGAAGTGTCCATGATGTCACAGCAGCAAGGTGAGGACATCTGGTCCCCATGCTTTCCTCTGAGGGTCACCGGAGTCTGATGTGGGCAGATGCTCCACTTTGGGCTCTGTACCCATCTCCACTAATGTGTGGTTCATTTTTCTTGGTCTCTTGGAAATATTTCATTGTTACCTGCTGCTGTTGTGTTCTCCAGTTCATTGCATTTGCTTTCAGCCACAAAGGCCCCTCTTCCATCTCCCTGTTCAGATTTCAAGCTTCTGCCTGCTCACTGGAAACCATGACACTCCACAACCAGGGACTACCCCAGGCCCAGGCCCTGGATATCTCCATGCATCTAATCCGGAGGTGTCTGGCACCATGTTGCTCCAGCACCATAGTGAATGTGGTGTTCACTATGGTGACGTCGATTTCCTGAGACGTGAGGCATGAATCCCCTGTACCTGTATGTCTTCATCCTCCTTGTTTCATGCTCCCCAACCTCACTCCTTGGAATGCTGACAGAGACAAAGAGACAAGACACACACACAGCTTAGCTCTTCATCCGTGGAGACAGTTTTCCTCCTGCCTTCTTTTTTGACTGCACCTCCCTTCATGTCATGTCCTGTATCCTCACTATAGGCTAAAACAGGGTTCTCAGACCTCCAAGTTTGCCCTTGATGTATCTGGGGATCCTTTTGGAAATCGGACATGAGAAATCTGTTTTCTCTCTGAGTAAAGTCTCTTTGGAATCCTGCCCCAGATCCCGCTCACCACTCTCCAAAGGTGAACGCAAAGGGAGAGGAGAAAATTGGGCCTGATGCCGTGTTTTTGTTATTGGAAACAGAGTGAACCAGATGGGGCCTCGGGGCTGAAGGTCCTCCCCCCCTCTGCCCCAGCACACCGCTACACAGGCCTGTCTGAATCTCAGGATCCTACAGCTCCAGGTGACCCTCGGGAGAACCATGGGTCAGGAAGACATGCGATGGAACTGGCACTGGAGATAAGATGGCCTGATGACCTCCCAGGAGGAGCCAGAAAGGAAAAGCCTTAACAGATGATGATAAACTCCTGGGACATTTCCAATCAGACCTCCTCCCTTTGCAGAAGTGAGGACAGACCTAAGAGAGAGGATAGAAATCTTCAACTATTGTGTCACCATCTTCAATGATGGTTTTATAAACAGTGAAGGGATAAGTTAAGTATTAGTGATACAATGACAGTGAAAAATTATACAAACATAAGGGAAAAGAGAAAAATAGGAAAGTTTGTTTAAGGGCTTTTTTTTCTTTCCCTTTATGTTACTTCCATAGTACAAATAATTTTTTAAATATCATTTACTTACTTTTAGAGAGGGAGAGGGAGTGAGAAAGAAAAGGAGAGAAACATGCGTGTGGGAGAGACACATGGATCTGTTGCCTCTCCTTCACCCCCAGCTGTGGCCCTGGCCAGCAACCCGTCTGCTTGGGAATCAAACCGGCGACGTCTCAGGTCTCAGGCTGGTACTCAATCCACTGAGCCACTCCAGCCAGGGATCATGGTGTAAAATTCTTTAAACAAAAATTTTAAAAAATTCAAAGTTAAAAATACTCAATCTTATCATTTAGATCTACTAATAGAAAATACACAGGGTCGCTGTGATTTTCCTGGGCCTCAGTCTTGCACATTCCCACACATGCACACACTCAAACACACACTCACACAACACACCATTACTGCATCTAATTGCAGTAGCCATCGTTTGTAGAAATGCAAGTACCTCCATCAAGTGATTTTTTTATTATTAAGATTTCTAATGTCCTTAGGAAATTGGGTCACAGGGCTATATGGTTTTACTTAAAATTGGCATTCTTCCCACTTATAAAAATTGCCTGTAAGGTATGCCCACTTTGGGACAGACTGCATTTGGTAAGTCACACAATCACTCCTTTACCTGGCCCCTTGTGAACATATATATGTCTAAAGAGATCAAAAGCCATCAATGTGCCAGCATGAAATGCACCTTGCTTAAAATCTCCTGCTTCTTCATGTCCTGCCCAAAGTTTCGCATTCTCCCTGAAGTTGGTGTCTGCCCAACACATCACTTGCCCACGTGCTCCCTAGAAGCAGCAGAAGTCAGCATCTGCCTATACGAGCAGTGGCATCTGACAGATTCCCCTTTCCAACAGCACCCCTGGGCAACCCCACCATCTCCCCCGCCCCTACCTGATTGCACTAACCACTCTGCCTTTCATAAAATATATGGACAACTCTCAGGCTATTCCTTTTTAGATTATGATAACCTGTCCTGGGGTCTGCTTCGTGAGAGAAAGCCTTTTATCTGCAGTCTCTGGTTCACAGAGAAGGCAAGGACAGATTAGTGCTCTCCTAGACACAGTCACAATAACAATTGGTGTAAGTATCATCACTATTATTAGTCATTATTTTTAAATGCCATACATATATAATATTAAGCTTAAATGTACCTACATTTTATTTGAGGTTCCACACATGCCCTGTGAATTTTACAGTTATTTTTCACTATTTATATTTTATAAATGAAGAAACAAAGGCTCAGAGAGGTCACCTGTCGTGCTCAAGAGCACAAAAACCTGGTAAGTGGCCAGGCTGGAACTTAAACCTAGTCTCCAAGCTGCAAGTCGATGCTTTCCACCGGGACACGCACCCTGGACAACGGGGAACAAACTGAACAGTGAGGCACTATTCACTTAGCTTCCTTCTCAGGGAAGGCAAGTGTCATAAGGACTCCTTGAAAACAAAGTCTTGCTCATTCAAATGCCCTACTGAGTCATTCTTGATTCTGAGCAACAGAATCATCCTCATCAGCCTGGAACCTTCATGCCACCGCCCCCCCCCCCCCCCAAACCAAACAAGCACATTCCCCCTGTGGATTCCATGCCAACACTTCAAACTTCTCCAAGTTTACCCAGCGGTGTCCTTCCTGTTCCAAAAATTGGGAAAGTCCTTTGAATGAAATAAATTCAGGAAGGATGTTCTTCTTGGTTGGCAAAGTGTTATGAAATCATTTTGCCAGCACGTTTGATTTTTTTTCTCAGAATAATCTTATGCTTCCCTATTTGAGATTAAACATTATTTTCATGTTATTAATATACAAATCAGTAAAACCAGAAGACAAACTAAAATTTGCTCAAATTGATCAATTTCCAGAAGCAGAACATCTGCTCAATGACCTGGACAAAGTCCTCGATCATATCCCCCCACCCCCACCCCCCATCTGAGAATATTTTCTGGGGCTGGGCTCACACCTGCATTCTCCACTCTCATGGCTGAACCCGGAGGCATGTCTCTTACCTTAGATGTGTTTAAGGCACAACGTAAGGTTTCAGCCTGAACCTGGAACTCATAGATCTGCCTGTCATTGTTTAGGAAAGTAACATAACCCCGGATATTTGTCCAGCCCGGTATTCCTTAACTGTGTGGTCTCTGGACCACCTGAATCAGAATCACCTGGGAGCTTGCTGAAGCTGCACATTCCTAACTCCACTCTAGATCCGATGAAGCAGAACCTTTCAGGGTAAAAGGCAGAGAATCAGTCTCTTTGGCAGTCTCCCCAGGCGTTGGGACCAATGTTAAGGGTTGAGAAGGACCTTCATTTTCACAGCCTCACTTTGAGTCCTCTGGTTGTTCTGTGAGAACTGAAGGCATTTTTATTTGCAATTACATATTGGTCAACAGAAGCCACTGAGGTCTCTTTACCGCTACACAAATTTTCTGTTTTCCATTGCTGTCAATGCAGCAACCAATTTCAATGTCAGCTACTTGAAAGAAAATTTACATTTTAACAATCTGTTATTGAGAAAAAAATTTAATTTGTCTCCACTCCAGTATCCTGAATTATTTTAGGTATAAAATTTCAAAACATGCTTGTTAACGGAGGGGAGTATAATGTGGTAACAAGACCATGGGTTCCAGTGTCACAGAATGGGCCCATGTCCTGTGTGGTTTTACCTGGGAACATCACCATTCTCATCTGCAAAACTGGTAGAGTAGCCTCTCCCTCCCGACTTGGAGGTGAGGGCTGAATGTTATGCCCCGTGTGAAGCCCCAGCACAGTGTCTGGCCGTGATGGGAGGTTATTACCCTTGCCACCATCGTATTCAGAGTTAAGCCTAAATGGGGAATTCATCTGCAGTGGCCAATGCCATCTAAAATTACCTACTAAGCATCAGAAAATAGCCAGCATGATATTTATAACCCTAAAAATATAAAGAGACAAATGGTCATTAGCAGGGAAAAAGAAGAAATCTGATTCTGAAAATAAATCCAATGTATCTCTAATTAAATCACATTTCTGCCTCTGGGGTTATTATATTATTTTTTCAGAGAGCCCTTGTTTCCAAATAGAATTAAGTTACCCTTTTCTTGTGAGCACAACTAGAGTCTTCATTGATATGAGTATGTTTTCTTTATCTCTGAAATTTTTTAAATATCCTTATTAAATCAACTTTGAATACCATGAAAGTATTGTTTCTATATTCATTCCATAGTTCTGCCATCCCTATAGGACCGTTTTCACTGATTCTTTGTATTCTATCAAGTTTTAAAGAAAAAAATTATTCTGGATTATAAAACTAACCTGCATTTATTGTAGACAAAATTTGGAAAAGACCCCCCAAAAATGGATAAGGAAGAAAAAGATCACAGGTCATTCAACCATCAACCTATTATTAACATAAACACTTTGGTACATTTTCTACCAAATATTTCTTCTAATTCATATTTTGATATCATATTCTATTTACTTTCCCAATTTATTTTTTTAACATAGTCACTGTTTATGAAAACACAGTTTTTAACAGCTATATAACAAACATGTCATATAAATCAGAGGTTGACAAACTACGACCCATGGATCAAATCTGGCCTGATTTTTAAACAAAATTTATGAGAACATAGAACACAGACTCACACATACACATAGTCTGTGGCTGTTTTCACACTATTGTAGCTGAATTGTGTCATTGCCACAGAGACAATATGATGTGAAAGTCTAAAACATTCACTATTTGGTCTTTCACAGAAAAGGTTTGCCATCCCCTTGTCTAGAAGAACAAGAATGTATTTAAGTATTCCCCTATTGTTGGCTATTCAGAGTTTTTATTTGTTTACCTATTATTGATAACTGCAATGACTATTTTTAACCTAAATCTTTTTCCCATAACTCTGATTGCTTGCTTAGGCTATCCTTTAGAATTTACAGGAAAACATGTAAAAGACTTTTACAATTCTTGATATATACAACAAAATTGCCTTTAAAAAGGTCGGGCTGATTTATGTCCATATCAGCTGTCTATGACAACATTCAGGCCACCAGGTCATCCATATGTCACTGGGTAGATGAATAACATTTCCTGTCAATCTGTGTTGCCAGGATGGTTAAAGATGTCGAAATCTTATCACATACGTATTAGGCATTATATTTCTTTTATACAATAATTTATTTGTGTACTTTGCCTATGTACCTACACTACTGAATTGGTTTTCTATCTTTGGATAATATTTACAACTGGTCCACCAGTGTGGCCAGCATTTTCCCAGTTATCTTTGGCTTTTAATCTTAATGATTCTCCCTTCAGAAATTTAGTAATTCTTAGATTGAACCCTCTCCATTTTATCTTATTTTCCTCAGAGTGTTAATCTCTTTATTGCTCCCCACTTCTTCCTAAGAGAACATTTCAAGATACCCATTCCACTTTAATTTTCTGAAGTTTCAATTCAGTCCTTCATTGCTTCTCATATGGATTTTAATTTAGTGATCATTTCCTTGCAGTGTTTTCTTCTCAATTAGCCCCCTCCCCTCTGCAGCCTGTTCTCTTTACATTTCATTACATCACTCTTAACCTGAAGAGATTCTCTGCTTAAAACAGAAAGGCCAAGTCTTCCTCCAACCGACTACATTCAACATATTTGACAGTACGGAATGAAAGAATACATTCTTTCAGACATATGTGCCTATTTTCTGCAATGTTTCTTCATGTTTTATAGTAACAGCCTGACCCCTTTGTTTTGTGGTAAGCAGAATAACAGCCTCATGCCTTAATACCAAAAACTTTGAATATGTTACCTTAACCTGGCAAGAAGGACTTTGCAGTTGTGGTTAACTTTAGCACCTTGAGATGGGACATTATCCTGGATTATCCAGGCGAGTCCAGTATAATCACTTTTTATAAGAGTCAGAGTCAGAGAAGTAGGTGTGACAATGGGAGCAGAGGTCAGAGAGAGAAATTTGAAGAAGTTATCCTGCTGCCCTTGAAGATGGAGGAAGGGGCCAGGAGCCCAGGAATATGGGCCTCTAAAAGCTGAAGGCAAGGAAACAGGTTCTTTCTTACAGCCTCCGGAAGAAATGCAGCTCTATCAACGGCTTGATTTTAGGACTTCTGATCTCCAGAACTGCAAGAAAATGAATTTGTGTTGTCTCAAGCCATCAAGTTTGTGGTGGTTTACAGCAGCCATAGGAAACTAATGCAAAGGGTAGCTGAGATAGATTAAGATCATGAACCCCATGATGGGAGACAGATGGTTTTGGTTGGCCAAATCTAATCACTTGTGCACGTAACAGCAGTGACTGTATCTGACTGGAGTCAGAGAGATTCAGAGAAGAGGGCAGAAGACACATGAGATCAGAGATTAAGTGTGAGAAGGACTCAACCCACCCTTGCTGGATTTGAAGATGTGGGAAGGAGCCACAAGTCAGGGAATGCAGGTGGCATTTGAAGTAGAGAATGACCCCTGGCTGATAGCCAGGAAGGAAACAGGCACCTCAGTCCTACAACCACAAAGAACTGAATTTGGCAACAACCTAAGCGAGCCTGGAATTGGATGCTCTTCCAGAGAAGTAGAAAGAAAAGAAAAGAATGGAGCCCCATTGACTTCTTGATTTTGGCCTTATGAAACCCAGAGAAGAGAAAACTAGCCAAGACGGCCACACATCAGGCCTACAAAACTGATGTAATCACTTGTGTTGTTTAAAGCCACTAAGTTTGTGGTAACTTGACAACATTAGCAAACTAATACACATCTCAAGTTACAAAACTCAAGTTCAGTCAACTTCAAAGGTACTTTTTCATGTACTCCAGGAGTTTAGAATGTTGGAGGGACAAAAAACTGAGGTTTCCCAGCTGAAAAGATGAGTGGATCAGTGTGGGCCCAGCTCAGGGCCCATTCAGGTCTAGCTCAGTGTGGGCCCAGCTCAGGGTGTATTCAGGTCTACTCGGTCGGAGGAGCAGGTAATTATGCATGAGTCATACTAACTTCTGGTACCTGAGAGGCATGTTATCTGATGTTGGTCTGCGGGGTTGAGTTAGGATTTGCTTCTTTCACCATTGCTTTCCCCACCCCCTAACATTCTAAACTTTTGGAGTACATGAAAAACTACTCCCTACTTTTTGTCAGAATCCATAGTCTTTCTGTCTCTATTCCCACCCACTAGAATCTGGGTCTTACTAGCTGGGACCTCAATTCCCAGGAGACACTTGGGCCACCTCTCATTTCCCCCATCTCCTGTCAGTTCCTTTTCTAGGAAGACCACAGATTCTAATAGATGCAGAAAGGAAGGTGATGATTAGGAGGAGAGTCATGTGGGAAGGAAAAAGTATCTTTTAGCTACGTCAGAAGGCAAAGCCCATAGTAACAGAGAAATGGCCACCCAATTTTCAGCTCTGGGCAGCTGCTGCATCTCTGAGGCTGGGACAGACCTTGGAGGAGAAGGTCTCTTTTAAGGTGGTAGATTTATCCTTGATACAGCAGCACAACTTGCCTCAGTCATCAACTGAGTTCAGCACCAAAGGTCTTATAGAGATTCCATTCAGCTTCTAAAATGGCCAATAGCCTTGCTGTTTAGTGTTATGAGAGTTCTCCATTCATGTCCAACCCTGTATTTTTCACAGATATTTTGAGAGCATGATTCAATCCAAGAGTGCTAGACAAAAAAAAAAAAACTTTTCAAATGAAATCATTGCTCATCTAATATCAGTGGCAGCACGTTTAAATATTAATGAGTATAGAGTTCATGCAGGGGACCACTTAGATGATATTAGTATGTGTGCTCCCAGAAGTGGGTTATTAGAACTCTAGTCAGGTAGGACTAAATGGGACTGAGCCAATAGGGGCATTTGACTGTCAGGCAGAATTTGGGGTAACATAGGAGAAGAGGCAGAGGGCCATGGTGTGGCCCAACAAGCAGATATTAAATAGAGACAGAGTGTGCGTCTGTCTAGTGTGTCCAGAGTGTGTCTCTAAATACAGACAGAGTCTGTCTCATGGGAAGATCCACTCCCATGGACTGAATCTTCCAGTCCATAAAAACCAGGGGAGTGAGAGCAGGAGGGTGGTAGAGCTACAAATGCAGAAACTGGAGCTGAAACATGGGTGAGTGGTGTTGAAGTAGCAGTAGTGGTAGTGGTAGTGGTAGTAGTAGTAACAATAATATGATAGACTGAGACCGAAGGTTGAATGCTATTTTCAAGGTTAACTACCAAGCTAAATTTGCAACCCAGCAAAGAGTCCAGACTTTGGGCATGAGATTGGGAAGACATTGGGTAACTGTTTTAAGACAGAAAACTATAAATTGTATATGTGTCATATTAAGAATGCAAAGTCTCTGAGTGATGCTAAGAGCCTGGCTGTAACTGGGCTTGATAGTACGGTAAGCACTGGGCTGGTTGGAGAGGGTGTGCTGAACCTGTGGGTAGCTCTGCTCTGGATATGCTGCACCCACCTTGGTACTGAAATGCCCATCTCTCCACTGCTACACACATGATGTGCCAAAGTCAGGTTCACACCACTGTCAGCAAGTTGGGTAGATGAGTCAGTATTGGTCAGCAGTGGGAAGGAAGTTGGTTCAGCCTTGAATGAATGAATGAATGCAGAAAGCAGGGACTTAAGGGTCCTTAGACAACTGAGGTATCTCTGACTTGGCCTGATGAGTTAAATAGTTGCTAGGGCACTAAACCAGCCAGTTCATCTGAAACTGAGGAATTTTCTAGGATGTGGAACTTCAGTGCTAAAATCGAGAAAGAAAGTCCCAGGCAAACCTAAACAAGTTGGTCACCCTGTTCGTGACCCTTCAACCCAAAGAACTTCCTCTGGTTCTTCCTCAGCTCCCACCCTCTTCTACTTATAATTAATCTTCTCAGCTGCTCTTTCCATCCCACTCATTCTTTCTCCAAAAGAAATGAGTTGTTTCCAGCTCTGCCACTGCTCCCTACAGTGGTAGGTTCTCAGGCTGTTCTTGATCCTCATTCGTCAAGCTGAAGCTCAGAAAACACTCAATGCCGGGACCCAGATCCAAACCAGGGCTCTGCCTACTCTTATAGGAAACTTTTTCTCCCAGAACCACAACTTCCCACCCTGTCGCTGTTCTCCCTTTTCTAATTTGATGCCCCGTGGATCTCAATCAGCAGCAATTCAAACTGCAGATTCTAGCTTCTTTCTTCCTGACATTGTTTTTTTTTTTTTTTTTTTCCCCTTGGCATTCAGATCTGCCTGACTTCTGAAGAAGAACAAGACGGCTTTATCAGAGTCCTCAGTGGAAAGAAGAGAGGCCTCGTCCCCCTGGATGTCCTAGAAAATGTCTGATTGCGGGTCCCTCCTCCTTTGGCAGTAGGCAAGTCCTGCTGTGATGCCTCATCTCACACTGTGTCAACCCTGAGGAGCTGTCACACTGACTCGGCCACCCAGAAAACAGTGAGACAAGACTCGAGGATCTGAGACTGAGTGACAGCCACAAGACAAGGGGTCCATCGCACAGCAAATCCAAGCTGCCCAGGGTGGGGATAAGGCTGAGAGAGTCACTGGCAGAGCTGAGGACCCTGCCTGGCGACAGTAGCAGGGCAGCGACCACAGCTGTTCCTCAGGACTCAACGCCCTGCCTGTCCCTGTGGTCTGAGTTAACCCACTGGAATGCACTCCAGTCCGAGGTGTGGCCCTGGTGCGAGGTTCAGATCCATGTAGCCAAGTGTGATTCTGGTTCCAGACCTTTGTCCTCAGTACCAACCAATGGGCATCATCACATTGAGACCCCAGGCAGTCCCTCTGCAGAGCATCAGGAAGTCCTACTTCCCAGCCCCCAGCATTCCGGGGCTCCCCGGGCTGCCCCCTCACTTTGCCACACTTTGTGATTGTGCTGTGTCTTCTGTCCTCTGAGTAAGCCCTAGGGGTGTGCATTACATGGGAGAGCTCAGCTGATGTGGCACCAACTTCAAAGACCTGATCTGCCTAAAGATAGCTAACATGCAGTCCCCTCAGCTGCTTTAGTGACTGACAGGCGACAGAGCAGGACAGGAGGCATAGATACAAAGGGCAAAGTGAGGATAAGGCAGGGCAAAGGGCCTTTATTTATTGAAGATTATACAGCCCTTTCAGTAATGAAGTCCTTTCCCCAAGGAGATGGAGCTGGGGAAGAGAATGTGGCGAAAAGAAGCTCCTTCAAGAGGAGCTTCACTTTCATCTTACATCTTCTGTGTTAGGGTAACATTTTCCCATCATGCATTTGGCAAGGCTCCCTCTTGGAGGCTGAGTCCATCTTACAAAGGGCCAGAAACATGGAGAAGATCCAACAGAATCTTAGGAGGAAAGTAGCCAAATTGGAACCCATTCTTTTTTAGGGCAGTATGTTATACCCTAGCAGATGTAAAATGGAAAAAGAATCCTTAATGATTCAGCCTCAGAGAGCAGAGAAACATGGAGCCTATTCAGCATCAACTAGAGGAGTCTTGTTACTCTGTACTTGTACCAATGTTTACAAGAATGCAATATACTGTGATGCCTTTCTCCCCATTCACACTTGCATCCTGTTCCTCTTTAATAGGGTTAAACTTCAATTCACAGTGACCTTGGCGTCAATGTCAGTTTGACTTATTTTGTTGCAGAGCAATAAAACCATTAGAACAACTGGTTCTTAAAAGACTTAAATGGATGCATCCTGTGCGTGTCAGCATCATTGGGAAACCAAAGCATTATTCTTCTCCATTGATTTCTTTGGTTACCGCTCAGCATGAAGGAAATCGGAAGGCTGATGGCTTCGCAGTCATTTGGATGCCTGACTCTCGTTTTAAAGCCAGCCTCCAGAATGGCCCCCCTCTCCTATTCAACATGCAGAACTGAGTGTGCAGGGACAGATGGGTTCTTTGAGAGCCAGGGTGGGCAGTATGGCTGCCGTTCTGTGAGCTGGAATGCTGGAGTACCAGTGCTCTTTGCCCCGAATTCAATATTCCACTTAATAAAACTAACACAGTAGTTGGAAGGAGCATAGAAAACGTGTGTCCTGTTCTCTTCTTCCTGGTGGAATACCCACTGAAACTCCCTGGTGAGGTGGTGTCATATCCTATGCAAACTGAATTTGCACGAAAAAAATCACTTCGTCTTTTGAAGCTGAATAGAAGGTTGTGACAGCCAGCTGCCAAAGTGGCCCTCCATGACCTCTGTCTCTGCACATTCTTGCCTTTGTGGAGTCCATTGCCACATAGAATTGGGGCTGGGCTTACGTGACCAATAGAATAGAGCAGAAGAGACACTGCATGACATCTGAGGCCAGGTCAAAAAGTCACCGCAGTTTCTGCCTTGATTTCATGGAACACTCACCCTGGGAGCCCTGAGACGCCACGTAAATTTGTTTCCCCTGAGGCTACCATGCAGGAGTGGCCCAGTGCACAGACCACACGTTCCCGCGGTTAACATCACGGAGCAGCAGTCGGCCCTGCTGAGCCTTGCCCAGGTTACAGGTTGGTGAGCAAGATAAATATGGTTAGGTTTTTTTAGTCACTAAGTTTCAGAGTGAGTTGTTAAATACAGAAGTAGATAACTGGAACAGGGACTTTGTAATCTGAGCCAACGTCGGAAAGGAGGAAACATACGCTTTCTGCACCATGAGGCCCAAAAGTTTTTGCCAACATCAAGTGACCCTCCAAATGCAAGATACCCAGTGTGCCTTAGCGATCTGGCCATCCAGATACCGGAGGAAAAGGCAGGTGTTCCTCACAGCACGGATTGCCACAGATGATTACACATACACACACACACACACACACACACACACACACACAGATTCTGGGAGCCAGAGTGTGTTTCTCTCCTGCCTGTCTGCAGAAATAGTGAGAACAAGGACAGCTATGACCAACCAAACTCTTGAAGGTTTCCATGGCCTAAGAAAAGGCTGGAAGAAGGGCCACAGCTTCAGAAGGCGGATGAGATGAAGGCCTCGGAAGACAGACACTGGTAAGGAGACTGGGGAGGACAGGGAAGTGCTGATACAAAGAAGAACAAAGGGCTGGGAGGAGGGCTCTTCTCCACAATGAGAGGGAAGGGGCTCAAACCCCCTCACCTCCTGCCTCTGCCTCCAGCTGAAGGGTGGTGCACACGTACCCAACCCGGGGGAGCTGTTCCCCACACTCCACCAACACTGCAGGGCGTGGATTCGAAATAAAGAGCTGATTGGTCCTTCCTCAGGGCTCTAGAAAGTGAAGAATAGACTTTCTTTCACCACCGCCACTAGCAGACAGAGTCCCCTTTAGTGTGTGGGCAGTGGGGCTACAAAGAGAATCCACATGTGGGTGTCCAGCCGGCTGCCAGTAGGGGTGATTGCACAGATCGCTGTAACTCCCAAACTCTACACGCCAAACACATGCACACCCATGCACTTCCATCAAGAGGAAGAATCCAGCATCTGGGTTCCATGTTTAAAGCAGCTAGTGGGGTTGGGCGGGGTACATACTAGGAGCTTATCAGAGTTAGTCCTGTTTGCTATTAAAGAGAGAAAAATAAAATCCATGAAAAGTTCACAACATGTGTAAATAGCCTTGTGCCAAGTCCTCCTAAAAGAAAAAAGAAATGCCACGAAAGTCCAAAAGTGGGTCCAGGTCACTGGTTGCTCCAAGGAGAGTAGAGCCAGGAAGGAAACCAACTAGTCGACCCCGACCTAGAGCCAGACTCAGGCAGCTGTGAAAAAGTGTTGTGTGCTCAAATAGAAGCTTAGATTCAAGAAAAGTGAACCAGACTTCTTCCCTCAAGACTTCTCAGAGCCTATAAAAGAGGATTTAGAATCACGGAACACCTAATGACGCCGGCTAGAACATTCCCAGGAAGACAGTTTGGGAAACGCTACAACGGAGGATTCTCATATAATGTTGTATCCGCCTGGTAGCTCCAGTGCTCCCTAATAGCCCGTGTCTTCCTCCCTCTCACTAAGTTACCTGTGAAATATTGAAAAGGACAAAAGTGTGTAATCATAGTAAAAAAATGAAGACTAGCAGACAATCTACCCTGGAATCTGAGTCTGTAGGGAGTAGGAGAAAGTGAGATCTATGTCCCCAAGGGGTGAAAAACACAGAAGGGTCAGTAGCTTTACCGTCCTCTGACCAGCAGGACATAGGCTGGTATGATTCTGAGAATAAAAGAAAATTCAGCATTGACCAAAATAGCATCCTCAGGAAACTGAGTGAGCAGGTGTATTCCACAGATATACCACGAACAAAACCCTTACAAACAACACAGACAAAGAATTAAAATTAGTTTAATGACATCCTGGAGCAGTCACTTAGATTCTGTTGTGTGTTTTGTACAACACCTGGTGCTTTTCTTTTATTGTTGTTCAAGTACGGTTGTCTCCATTCCCCGCCCCCCCCAACACCTGGTGGTTTTGACCCTTAGAATATATATTTTTTTTCTCAGCTTCCTTATTAGGAGTTTTGAATAGTTTTCAATCTTCCTGTGGATAGTAGGAACTTTTAACTGTACCTTGAAATTTTAACAATAGCAATTTATATAGCACCCTTTTAATAAATGAAAAAGTGGCAGGTTTACTTTATCTTCATGTCATCAAGTTTAAGCAGCTATTGAATATCTTCATGTCTTCATGGAATTCAGGATATGCTGAAGCCCTGAAAATATACCCTGGAAAAATATAATACCTACTTCCAAGAAAAATGGTAGATCATCTTCCGATTTCCTCCACTGGCCTCATTTACTCAGGTTCTCTGGTTACTCCCCTGCCCCCATTCTTTCTGTGCATGACAGTTGTTTTCTTCGTCTGTCTTCTTCTTTCAAACCAGCTTTTTGAAGATTGTGTGTTAAGTCCATTTACCTTCATTCTTTGTTAAGGTAAAAAAAAGAACCATCCAAGGTTATCACTTTTCCTGTGAGTTCAGCTTTGACCATTTAAAGTGCTCCCATTTTCATTCATTTCTAAATACTCTGTAATTACAGTTTTAAATTTTCTCTTAGATATTTTACTGTGTGTATGTGTGTTTAAAATCACTACATGTTGTAGTCAGAAAATACGGTTCATATTGGTTTCTGCTTTGAGGAATTGTCATTTTATTTTGTGCTCTAATATGAATTATCTTTACAAATGTCCAATGAATACTGATGGAAAAGTCACGTTGGCTGTGCATAAAGTTCAATCTGAAAAAAAAGTTCAATATGTGTTTACTAAATAAATGCTTAAAGTGTACTGGTCACCTGTGTTCTGTTTTTTGCTAATGTGCTCTCAAAGACAAGGATGTCAAGACCAAGCCACAGTGGGACTAAAATGAGAGACACCTTTCAAGGACCTGCAATTGCTTCTTAGTACCAGCTCTTGGAGGAAGGAAGTGCCAGCCAGTGTTCTCCACCGCAGCTCCTGCTTCCACATTTAGGATGAATCACTAAGCCCATTTCCTAAGTAAACACACTCTCTTTAATTCCCTGGAGTAAACTGTAAAGAAACCACTTTTAAGTGAAGAGATTCCAAAAATATTCTTGGAAACCTTCAATACTGGGTCAGGGAAATTTGAGAGGGAAAATCTACAGTGAAATCAGCAATCACTGGTGGATGGGGACCCATTACAGCTCTAATGGTAAGGGAGAAAAATCCTGTAATGAATTGATGAAATGTATTCATACCTAAGAGTCTAAATATGAACATGGTATACCACAAGCCTCTGGTTTCAAGCCATGAATTTTCCTTTGGTCATTACAATGGTTATTATTTTTGCAGTAAAATCAACCAATATTTGTTGGAGCTTACAGGGAAAGGCTAATCAAACAAGTAATAACAAAAAATGCATGATTAGTGCTACAACAGAAAGAACAGTGAACCATAAGAATATGCTAGAACTATGCTGGTCTCATTAGGAATGGGATCTAAAAAGTTTAAAGCTCTCTTGCCAAAAATGTTCTCACTTTCCAAAAAGGCAATTTCAGGCTGGAAGTGGTAGGAAAGCTTTCCGGCTCACTTGCTCTCTTATAAGTTACTTAACACTTGAAGCTCTTCAGTTGCACTAGAACTTGTGGATTATGAGAAAGGCTATTTTGCGGAGACGATATGGAGTTAGATTTTGTGGCGGTCAGGCAATTCTTTTCATTTTTAGCGGAGCTGTCTCCAACAGCGTGCTCCCTTCATGCTGCAGCGTTGAGTATTTGAGCAATGTCAGCAGTATGAGTGGGTGACTGGGTGGGGAACAGAGGACATGATGAGGAGGGGATGGGCTTGGATGAGTGCGTGGGGGCACAGGGAGGATGTTGCTTACTTCTCTATGCTCTATTTCAATTCAAAGAAGGTTTAGGTTCATATCTCAGTTCCAGAGAAATAGCCCAAGGAGAGTGAGCCACCCAGGTGAGACCCCATTCATCCCACATCAATCCTGACACTTGGGATACCCCCCAAAAAATAATTCATAGCCCAATAAAAGTGAAAACATCAACAGAATTTAAACAAATGTCCAGACTTCTTCACAACAGGGATAACAAGGGTCTTAAAATATCACAGACATCCTGTGATTTGGGTCAGATTCCCATCACACTCATGACTAACCTCACAAGAAACTTTCTGCTCTAGAAAGGTCAGAAAAATGAAACTGCCTATCCCGAGGGAGGCAAAAGTTGCTTTTCCCCTTTGAATCTTGGAGAAAAAAAGTTCAAATCTTAAATATTCAGAAATCAGTTTCGTAGAATCCATACC
>PVKU01000170.1:57308-202144 GCA_004027475.1 Anoura caudifer
CGAGTGGGACGCTATCTGAGTCTCCTTGAACCCTAGAAGAGAACTCTTGAGCCCTAGTCCAATGAGATTCATTTAGAACTCTGGCCTCCGTGACTGTAAGACAATAAATTCATGTTGCTCTAAGCCACTTAGTCTGTAGTCATTTGTTACAGCACCAATAGGAAACACAGAAATCCACTGCCACTTGGGAAGGTGATGGGAGAAATCTAACTGAACCTCCTGGTTGTACCTTAACAATATTGTCAAGGAGGATGAAAGCCTGAAAACTCAGAATTAGGACCCAAGAAACAGCTCCCAAAACTCAGAAAGAGCCAAGCAAAGGGAATAGGAAAAAATCCAATAGCATGGTAGTAATGTGTAACCAGTGTGGAAAGCTATTGTTTCTTCCTTGGGAAATAATAGACCGAGCCAGACTCTGGGGATGAGAGAAGTGAGGAGAGATGGCTGAGTCTGGCCAGCAGGGCCGCACCCACGTGCACACACATGCATGCACACTCACATTCTCAGGTGGAATTTATTTACACTGAGCCCTGATAAAGATTTAAGCAGTTTTTCTGGTCTTTGATTTCAAAGCTATTCCTTTCTCATTTTTTACACAAAAATCAAAATCTTGCCTAGGCCTCTGGAAGGGGTCTCCATAGACCTCTCTCTTCTTGCCTCTCTCTTTAACCTTTTCCTCCACCACTGATGCTCTCACTGCCACCATCACCCAAGACTGCAACTCAGTTCCTACAGCAATAATCCAGCCTCCTTAAGGAAATAATGCTTCTCTTGTACCTTGTCAACTTCATAGCCTCAAGAGATGAATGTAAATAATTCTTTTCCTCTTCCCAATTTGTTTCTCCCAGAGGGGAAGGGTGAATTTTGATCTCAGTGACTTCTGTTTTTGTGTGATAAGGGAGCAGAGTCAGAGATGAGCTCTGGTGCAAAAGGATAAGGAGATGGTTACATTATAAGCATTTGCACCCCAGATGCAACTTGTCTTTCAAATACACTGTGTATTTCAAGACACATCAGTCATTAGGCAACAATAAGTAATTTACAAAGCATGAAAGAGCTGTCTAATCAAGAGAAGATTATGGGAAATAAAGAGAATATAACATGTCTCAGGTAATTCAGGGAGCTGAAAAAAAAACCAAGAAGAGGCTTGTGGGATGGTGTGGAATCTGGGTGAACTCAGTATTCTACAGAGGTTGTGGTGGAGACAAAGTTAGTATTGGGACAAATCAGCACTGAAGGGAAGACACGCTTAGGAACATGAAAGGGAGCAGGCTAGAAACGAGGGAGCCCCATGCCTGAGTGGCAGTCTATAGCCACACAGGGCAACAACAGGGGCCCAGCAGGTCAGCCAGCCTGCTCGGCAGCCCGCTCCTCTGCACTGCGTGCTCACAGCTCCCCCACCACCGCAAAGCCTTTTTTGGTGGTGGCTCTTGGGAGCACCTCAAAGCCAGAATCATCTTTCTAAAGCATCACTTTGCTCCTGTTGGTTCTCTGCTCAAAACCTTCAGTAGTTGCCCAGATTTAAAGAACCCAGCCCAGCTCCTGCAGTGGGATCCTTTCCAATGGCCCAGGCCAGGTTCAACTTCTCTAAAATGGCTCATTCCTGACCAGACCCACTCTATCACTTTGTGCTTGACTGGAAGTAATTTTTAAAGTTTATTTCAGTGAATAGCCTCTAAATTTCTTGAGAGCACAATGCGAGGCTGGATTGCCTTGAAGAAGGAAATCACCATCTTTTGTGATAAATTCAGATGGCCATGGAATATTGGCATCAGTGAAAACTCCCCAGCCCTGTCAGTCATGACAAACAAATCATTCTCCCACCTCTTGCATGTCCAGACTGTGGCACCAGATGATCATGACCTCTGCCTACAGCAGGTTAAATTGCTCAGCAAAGCCCACCAAGATAGCAATCAAGGTCAAGACCTGGATTGGAGATTGGGTTTTGTCATGTTCTTGGCAGAGAATGCAGCTCCAGCTCCGGTCACAAGCTGAGGGTGTGATGTTACAGGTCCATCACCACCTCCAAAAACAATCTAAAGGGCGTTTGATGGCAGGGCTGCCTCCACAAGGCCCCTTTGTGCATCTGCCCCTCTCCTTCTCTATTGCTGTTAGAGACAGCCCGGGTCAGGTGCAGGTGGGGGACTAGAATAGAAATTGTTTGAATTTTATGATTCTAAGTCTCAGGCTAGGAAGGGTATCAAAAGTAGTGTATTGAATAAGTCTGCATCTTAGATTAACTGTAAGACCTGCCTTAGCATCCAGAAGAAGGGACTGTGAGCCTTTTGCTCAGATATTCTGACAAATTGTCCCAGTCCCCATGCAATGTAGTGACAGGTGTGAGCTCTGTACTCAGACTAGCTGGGTTCACCTCTGGCTCACTACTCAGTTCACTGTGTGAACTTGCAGCCCACTTCCTCGGCCTTAAAACAAATAGCAGTATAAGTTTGCTCTCTTTATCTGAGTTTATCTGTTTGCTCATTTATTTTGTTTTTTAAATCTCACATATAAGTGAAATCATATGGTATTTATCTTTTTCTGTCTGGCTTATTTCACTTAGCATGACACCCTCTCAGTCTACCCATGTTGTTGAAAATGGTAAGATTTCATTCTTTTTTATGGCTGAGTAGTATCACATTGTATACATGCAGCACATCTTCTTTATCCAATCATCTGTTGATGGACAGGTTGCTTCCATATCTTGGCTATTGTAAATAATGCTGCGAGATGGGAGGGGGTTTAGGGAAGCTGAGTGAAAAAGGCGAAGGGATTAAGAAGTACAAATTGGCAGTTACAAAACAGTCACAGGGATATAAATTACAGCATAGGGAATGTAGTCAATAGTATTGTAATAATTATGTACAGTATCAGGTGGGTACTAAACTTTCTGGGATATCACTTCATAAGTTATGTAAATGCATAATGACTATGCTCTACACCTGAAACTAATATAATATTGAATGTCAACTGTACTTGAAAAATAAAAGAATAAAATATAAATAACAATAAATAATTATTAAAAAATAAAATTTAAAAAGTCAACTAATGTCCAACTCATGGGGTTATTTAAAGAATTGAATAGAAAAGTCTTAGTATAGTTATGGTACATAGTAACTACTCAATAAAACATAGCTATAGCCCTGACCAGTGTGGCTCAGTGGATTGGTCATCATCCTGCAAGCCAAAAGGTTGTCAGTTTGGTTCCTAGTCAGCACACATGCCTGTGTTGTAGGCCAGGTTCCCAGTTGGGGGCATGCAAGAGGTAACCAATCGATGCTTCCTCCCTTCCCCTTTCTCTAAAATAAATAAATAAAATATTTTTTAAAAAATCATATCTATAAATGTACGTCATTGCATATGGTGAGAATAACTTCCTGAACCCACTTTCCATTATAACCGACTAATCTCTGCCCAGCCAGGACTCATTCTGCTTTGTAAGCTAGGTATTTGCTTGTCTTTCTCTCTCTTACTTAATTTTAAGGAACTTAAGGGAGGGACTGATCTTTTACATAGATTCAGCAACACACATTGGTGGATTGTTTTGCTAAATCTATTTTCTTTCTTTAAAAAAATGAATAATATTTATGTGATATATAAAACATTACTTTTACCCTCTCTGCTGTGATTCACATTTGTACAGTTTTTTTATTGTTGTTCAAGTACAGTTGTCTCCATTTTCCTTCCACCACTCCTCTCTTCCCCATGCTACCCACCTCCCACTCTCAATCCTATCCACTTTGGCTTTGTCCAGGTGTCCTTTATATATATTCCTTGTTGACCCTTCCCCTATTTTGCCCCATTATCCCTTCCCCCCCTCCCCTCTGGTTACTGTCAGTTTATTCTTTATTTCAATGTCTCTGGTTCTATTTTGCTTGCTTATTTGTGTTGTTGATTAGGTTCTACTTATAGGTGAGATCATATGGTATTTGTCTTTCACCACCTGGCTTATTTCACTTAGCATAATGCTCTCCAGTTCCATCCATGCTGTTTCAAAAGATAGGAGCACCATCTTTCTTTCTGCTGTGTAGTATTCCATTGTATAAATGTACCACAGTTTTTTGGTCCACTCATGTATTGATGGGCACTTGAGCAGTTTGCAGTACTTGGCTAGTGTCAATTGTGCTGCTATGAACATAGGGGTGCATAGATTCTTTTAAATTGGTGTTTCAGGATTCTTTGGGTATATTCCCACCAGTGGAATTGCTGAGTCAAAAAGCAGTTCCATTTTTAGTTTTTTGAGGATGAAAAGTAACTCTTTTAAAAAAATCATGTTGTCAGTCCTGATTATTATGTTTTAATCACCTTCTCTACTTGAATTTAATCTCTAACTAATTAATTAAGTCTCCACCACAATCTCTAGAAATTCCCAAAGATTTGTGTTCTTGTGGATCCTTTCTGCCTCCCTGTTCCAATTGCATTAAAAACTATTTCTTTCTCTGCCCTGTCTCAGGCTGGATCCAAAACTCAGTCTTCTCACCATTGTTTATAAGAAATTCACTCCCATAAATCATGTGCTGAATTTGGTAGACCTGCCTTGATGATGTCAGGAAGAATCTAGGAGGAGTCCTTGCCTACGGGTCTCCACCAATGCACTGTCCCCCACAGTCCCTTCCCTGCTTCCTCTGCTTTCTCCCACCTTGTCCCGAGAAGCTCCAAACTTGCCTAGAGAGGACAAACAATTTCTCTCCAGCTACTTCATTCACTTTTCACATCCAAATGTACCAAAATGCTCAACAGGGCAAGAGGTCCTCCTTCTGATAAGACTTACTATCTGTAAAGGATTTATATGACAATTAAAATTGTAAATAAAAAATACCATCTTGGACTTATGATCAAGATGGAGATGATGTAAGTAAGCACATTTTACCTCAATGTACAACTACAGCAAAAAAATTACAACTAGACTACAAAATAAGTATCACCTAGATTCATCAGAAAATTAAGCTGTATGCAAGTCCAACAACCAAGAATTTAAGGAAGCCACATTCATCCAGATGGGCCACACTACTGAGACAGGGAGTCAAAGAAGTTCTCCCTAATACACAGAAACAAAGGAGGTTGCCAAATTGAGGAAACAAAGAAATATGGCCCAAATGAAAGAATAAAACAAAACTCCAGGAAAAGAACTAAATGAAATGGGGATAAGCAACCTATCAGATGCAGAGTTCAAAACAATAATTATCAGGATGCTCAAATAAATCATTGAGTACTGCAACAGTGTCAAAAGACCAGGGCAGAAATGAAGGTTGAATTAAATAAAATAAAGAAAAAATCTATAGGGAATCAACAGTGGAGGGGATGAAACCAAGAATCAAATCAACGATTCAGAACATAAGGAAGAAAAAAGCATTCAATCCCCACAGCAAGAAGAAAAAAGGAATCCAAAAACCAAGGATAGCATAAGGAGTCTCTGGGACAACCTCAAATGTACCAATACTTGAATCATAGGGGTGCTGGAAAGAGAAGAGAAAAAGCAAGAATTTGAAAATATAATGAAAGAAAACTTTCATAATTTGTGAAGGAAATAGACATACCAGTCCAGGAAGCACAGAGAGTCCCAAACAAGATGCACCCAAAGAGGACTACACCAAGATACATCATAATTAAAATGCCAAAGATTAAAGATGAAGAGAGACCTTAAAAGCAGCAAAAAAGAAAAAGCAGAGAGTTACCTACAAAGGAGTTCCTATAAGACTGTCAGCGGATTTTTTCAAAAGAAACTTTGCAGGCTAGAAGGACTGGCAAGAAGTATTCAAAGTGATGATAGGCAATGACTTACAACCTAGATCACTCTATCCAGCAAAGCTATCATTTAGAATTGAAGGGCAGATAAAGAGCTTCCCAGACAAAGTAAAACTAAAGGAGACTTATTGTTCATCATAACCAAGCCATTATTATAAGAAATGTTAAGGAAGCTACATAAAAAAAAAGAAAACCAAAATAATGCACATTAAAATGGCAACAAATTCACAACCAAACATAAAAAAACAAACTAAAAAAAAAACAAGCACAACAGGAATGGAATCATAGATATGAAGATCATTTGAAGGGTTATCAGCTGGGAGGAGGAAGGGAGAGAGTGGGGGAAAAGGTGCAGGGATTAAGAAGTACAAATTGGTAGGTACAAAAAAGACAGAGGATGGTAAGGATAGCATAGGAAGTGGAGTAGACAAAGAATTTATATGCATGACCATGGACATGAACTAAGAGAGGGATTGCTGGAGGGAATGAGGGTACCTGGTAGAGGGGGATAAAGTGGGAAAAATTGAGACAACTTAATAGAATAATCAACAAAATATGTATTTTTAAAAATACCATCTTTAGCTACCAAAGAAAACCTCCATATAGAAGTATACATTGGAGTAGCTCTAAGCGTTTCTCCCCAGCCCTGCTACCTTTCTAGAGGAAAAAATTCCATCTTCGGCATCTCAGAAGGACACTTCTTCAAACACTCTCAACCGTGCTACATGGCCAAGCCAACTGGAATTTCTCTTGACTGTATTCACGTCATCATTCGAACACCTACTTCTGGAAGTTTCATTACTTCAGCTCCTCAGCTGAATGCTGATGTGAGTGAAATGCATGCTCATTTGTTTATGAACATCTTCCTTTCACACCAGACATAAAGTGACTTTTACAGGGTTTCTGATTTAAGGTCTGGATAATTACAGCAGACAGACTAGTTTTGGAAAGTCACCTTTCCAGCCTACCACAGACAAGCAACAATGAGGCATTCTTGGTGATAGTTCACTGCTGGAGAAATAGATAGTATACCCCCAACCAAATAGCAGAAATGCAATGACCTGGAACACCACGATATTACTGCACAAGTGGGTTTTTATATAATAATAATAATAATAATAATAATAATATCAGTTTCTCCGCATTTGCATTCTTCACCTCTAAAAACTTCCTTCAGAACTGCATGTATTTGGCCTTCCCTTCACAAGACTTTAGCTGTTATTGGTCCCACTTACACAATCCTTCTTGCAAGGATCATAATCTATTTCACAAATGCAAATAGTGACATTATTGGCTTTTTTATAAGTCTAAGTATGCTACTGATCTAATTGTGTACTCCAAAATATAACAGCTAGAGTCTGCAAAAAATTGTTTTATCTTTATTTATATTACCACCTCACCACAAAAAGAACATAAATAGTAAATACTTAATAATATAGCTATTGACCTAGAAGGCAACTACTTGTTATTTTTTCATAATATAATGAGAAGAACATGGATTTTTTTAAAAAATACAAACAACCTGGCCATGGTGTTGGAAACCCTGATATAGTTTTTCAGTAGATTGTGGCCTTCAACAAATTGCTTAACCTCAGAGATAGTAATACCTACCAGAAGACTTGTTGAGAGAATCAAAGGAGATATATACATACATATATGCGTACATATGTATAAATATATATTTATATATATAAAGGTATAGTGTAGTCATTGGCACATAGAGGGCACATATAAAATCTTTATTGTTGTCCTCCAAAAATGGTATTAGCCTATTGAGAGGCTGGTGCCTTATTATAACCTGTTGATAAAAAGTTGATTCTATTATATGATAAATATTTTCAGAATACCTTTGTTTAATATGTGAATAGTTAATAGTTAATAAACCAAACTAGTATATACTGTTCTCCTCTGATTCTCCACTTAAACTTGTCAGGATACAACTGTAAACACAACACACCAAGGACTGGCCCACACCCCTGTTGACTGGCTGCCACTTCCTTCAAGAGCAATGGGCAAAATTCTTCATGCTTATATGGTCCTTATGTCTGAAACACTCAAAACACTTTTCTGGAGATTAAATCAGGGCTTTCATGGGATCCTGGTTCATAAATGTCAAGTCTCCAATGGGAAACCTTAGGCTGTCCTTTTGAGGAAGGTGGCTGACAACCTTATCTTCCATACAAATAAACTGAGGCATGAAGAGGATAAATCAGAAATCTCGTTACAGAGTCTTAATAAATACACTTTTATTTTATGTATGAAGACCAGCATTTCGTGGGAATGCATGGAGAAAGCACAGCTGTGGCTCCTTGGAAAAATAAGCCTGCCATTCCACTAACATGGCTGGGAGGGTTATGGGGCAGGGTGCGGGAGGCTGCCAAGGGCGGGGCTGCCCTAACTGGATAAAGAGTCTGAGTCAGTGATGTCAGCACAAGCAAACGGGCTAGAACTCCAAAGGTGGTCATGGCACCTGTCATGAAAAATGCAAAGTTCCTATTTTAAGCTCGGTGCCTGTGGTTAGAGTAAGCCTTTCCTCAGGAGGAAAAAAAATTGCTCAAGAGGGGCTAAGAAAGGAAAACTTCATGCACAAGGAGGGTGCAAGTGCTCTAATCAGCATCTGTGAGTGCCAGCTTGAGACAGTGTCCAGGACTATGACAGGAGGAAGCAGACCTTACTGAGTAGTTAACTGTACTTCAAACATGCACCTCCAATGCCCCCTTAATTCAACCATACCATTAGTTAACATCTATTATCACTTACTACACATACGGTCTTGAGCCTCCTATGGTGGCTTTGGAGGCTTTGCACTGTGACAACATAGCTAAGCTGGAACTACATCTCCCAGAATTCCCTTCCTCAAAGGACTCAAGTCAGTGCAGGTCCCAAGTTTTGCATGAGCCCTGAAATGTGGAGGTAAAGCAATCACCATATTTTTTACACACTGAAGCTGAGTAGGAGACACCAGGCACCATGGCAGCTGGCTCACAATGTCACTGTTAGGTCCTCCAACTCCTGATCCATCTCTTCCTGCATCTTCCACGTGCATATATGGCCTGAAGGGCACCAACTTCTCCAGCATGTCAGCCATGGGCTGAGTTTGTGGGTGGGGAAAGACAAATGTGGCTTCCAGTTCACCCTCAAGGATTCCACTTTATCTTTGCTCCCCACCATACCCAGCTTTCTTACCTAACTACCAACATGGTCAACCTCGCGTTGCTTTACACTCAACAGGACATGAAGACACAAAGGCAGCATTGATTTCTCCACCAGTTCCTACAACTGCAGAATCTTATCCTTATCATAAACTTTGTTTTTTATATTACTTAGAGTACTTCTGCTTCTCTGATGAGATCCTGAGAGATACACATGTATTATCTCATTTAATCCTCACTAAAGTCCTAGAAGATAGGAACTATTATTGTCCCTGTTTCACAGGTAAAGAATTTGAGAAACAAGAAGATGGCCCTTTGTCACTTAGCTAGTATATGGTGATGCTGGGATTTGAACAGAGACCATCTGGTTCCAAAGCCTGAGTTTCAACTCTTTACTTATTTCACCTTTAATTCCGTATAGTTTGGCTTCTGTCCTCACAACTTTTTTTTTTTTTTTTTTAAGAAAATAGAGTGTTCTCAACACTTTTAAAATATCTTCAGAAAACTTTCTTCCATCCTTTTTCTGGACCTTTCTAAAGACCCTGGCACTTTTATTTCTTTCCTTCATCCAAATTTTCCTCTTCTGTTTCTGTTAGTAACTCTCTGCTGCTGTCTACCACACATGCATACACATGCACACATACGCACACGCCTACAACAGGTGTGACCTTACCACTCTGGCTCCAAATTGCATGTCCATCTCCTGCAACCACCTACTCAACAGTGTCCCATCAGCCCCTTGCGCTAGCCCAGACTCTCCCACGGGGGGCTGCCAGAAACCCTCCTCCTGCTGTCTCTAGTAGTAACAGCAGCAATCAAACCTCAAGTACATAGGAGGACAGAGACCAGATGAGAGAGAGACAGGACGGGGAAGAGAGAAGAGGAAACTGAGAAAATCAGCCAAAGAAAAGGTACGGGGGAGCAGAGCAGAACCCAGTGAAATCTTCTAAGACAGAAATAAACTCCCTTCTAAGACAGAAAAAAAAAAAAAAACATAAGACCAGGATACTTTTATAAAGAAAGAGCCAGGTCATAAACCATGGAGACAAGGGAGAAAAAAATACAGATTTCCCAGAGAAGAGGAGCCAGAAGGACCACAGCTGGACTGTCTGTGGAGTGGAGTGAGCAATAGAAGTTTTAATATGAAACTAATAACAGAGACGGACTAAGAGAGGGGATGTTACTCATCCTGAAACCAGCATCTGGAGCTGGGCACAGCCAGAAACTCAAGGGATAGATGTAGTATCTGGGCCTATGAACTCAAAGTAAGTGGTCACCCAGGAAGGAATTGCTAAGTCCTTTGAAACTTGGCTAAGTCAAGAAGCGCGAACTGCATGTATGAATGAACTCAACAACTCCTGAGAACAAGAGTCAGTGGCGATGGGTCCAAGAATCTGCCTTTTACTGAAAAATCTCCCCCTCCACCCCATGTTCCCCTGGAAATGGGAACCTGCAATTTTCCAAGAATGAGACAGGGTCTTGTGTCTTTTTTCCCACATACATACCAATATGATGATCAAAAACACCAGGAAATAAACAATGAAATTCAAACCAGATGCAGAAATAAAACTTGACCTTTTGGCCTCAACATATTCGGTAAACCTTTGCAAAGGAAAACTTAGCTGACGAGAAACTTACGAAGGCATCCGAAAAAAGAGGCAAAAGTGAAAAAGGAAACTTGTAGGCCTTCAACCCAGCGATCTTAGACCCAGGAACTCTATTTCTGAAGCTTACAAATGGAAAAATACTAAATGGAGAAACAGCTTTTTCCCCAAAGTTGTTTAACTAGGTATTGCTTATAATAGCATAAAACTGGAAACAGTCTATGTATGGGCAAAGGGGAGTAGTTCAATGACAATAAAAGGAAAAGGCAGCACATCCCAGCAGTGAAATATAATGCACGTGTTAAAAAATGAAATGTGTGTATACGCGTATGTGTAAAGGGGCGGGGGGAGAAAAGAGATAGAGAACAATAGAGAGAAATACCGGTAAGTGAAAGGAAAGTTGCCCGATGTTAGGCAGGACATGCCTTCATCTTGGTGAGTCTGTCTGTGAGGGTGTATTTACCTATAACTCCATATCCCAAGGAAAAGTCTGGAAGGAAATATTACAGGCCATTAACATGGTGACCTCTGGGACTAAGGAGAACAGAACAACAATGCCAGGGCATTCCTTTTCTTCTTTTGTGTACTTCAAATTGCTTGAGTAATTTTAGATTTCAAGCAGAAACCTGTCCCATAAAATTTGTTCATACCATCCGTCCATCATTGTATCTCAGAAGCTGCTTTCTCCACAAACAACTACATTGCCCAGTCCTCCCTGGAGCTAAGCGTGGTCACGTTTGCTGCGGTATATGAGCAGATTCGTGAACTACTTCCAGGTCAAGGCCTTTCGGAGATGGTGGGCCACTTCCGTGCATTCTTTCTCCTTCCACCACTGTTAACCTGGATATGGCAACGCAGCCTTAATTATTTATAACAAGACCTGGCTGGATGACGGAGCTATGAAACAGAAAGAACCATGTTTCTGAATTATCCGGTGGGGAAAACCCTCTGGGGACTGTTCCATCAATGAGAAATTAACTTCTGTCCTCTTTGAGTCATTACCTTGAGTTTCTGTCCTTTCAACTTGGACTAGCCTTGCTAAAATTTCCAGTACTACTTTTTTGAGGGTTTTTTCAATTAAACTCTTTTTACTTTGAGATTAGAGTCCCAAGCAGTTATAAGAAATAATACAGAAAATCTCATGTATTCTTAACTCAGTTTCCCAAATGGTGCATCTTGCAAAAACCATAGCACCATGTCACAACCAGGATGTTGACGATGACAGAGTCAAGATAGAAAATATCCAAACATCCATCCTGACAAGGATCCCTCACGTTGCCCTTGCAGAGGCACACCCACTTCCCTCCCACCCCCGTGTCCACCTCAACCCCTAGCAAAAACCAATCTGTCACCCATTTCTGTAATTTGTCATCTAGATAATGTCATGTAAATGGAATCCTAGAGCATATAACCTTTTAGGGCAGGTTTTTGTCAATAGTCACAATGTTCTGGAGATTCATTCCTTTCATTATATGTAACCATAGCTCCTTTTTATTGCCGAGTAGTGTTCTACAAGAAGGGTGTACCTCAGTTTACTATTCACTCATTGAGAGACATCTGAATTGTTTCCGCCTTTTGGCTATCGTGAATAACACTTCTGTAAACACCCACATAGTAGGCTATTGTGTGACCGTAAGTTTTTATTTCTCTCAGATAAATGCCATGAGGGCAACTGCTGGGTCAAATGGTAGCTGCATTTTTAGTGTTTTAAGAAACTATCAGATTGTTTTTCCAGAGTATCTGTGTCATTTTACAGTCCCCTTCGCAACATGTGAGTGGCAGAGTTTCTCTGCATGTTTGTCAGTATTTGGTGTGGTCACTACTTTTATTTTAGTTATTCTGATAGATGTCAGTGATATTTCAATGGTGGTTTTTATTGTTATTCCAAGAGCTAATGGTGTTGAACATCTCTTCCTGGGTTTATATACCATCTGTATATCCTCTTTGATGGAATATCTTTTCATATCTTTTGCTCATACTCTAATTGAATTGCTTGCTATTTTTTACTTGTGAGCCTTGAGAGTTCTTTATAAATTTTGGATAATTGTCTTTTATTGGATATGTGATTTGCAAATGTTTTCTACCAGTCTGTATATTGTCTTTTCATCCTTTTAACAGTTTTTTTCACAAGCAAAGGTTTTAAAAAATTTTGATGGCATCCAATTTACCAATTTTTCTTTTTCTGGATCTTGCTTTTGATGTATCAAGTCTAAGAACTCTTTGCTCAGCCTTAGACCCTGAAAATTTTATTATTTTAAAACAGTTTTATAATTTTACATGGTCCATTTTCAGTTAATGTTTACATAGGATGCAAGAAAAGTCGAAGTTCTGTTGTTTTGCATATACACATATGGAAGCTCCAGGTTTGTTAGTTGGAAAAACTATCTTACCTCCATTGGATCGCTTTTGTATCTTTGTCAAAAAAAAAAAAAAAAAAAACCACTCGGGCATATTTCTGTGGTTCCAGTTCTGACTCCTTCATTCTGCTCCGTTGATGTGTATGTCTACCCCTCAGCCAGTACTTCACTGTCTTGAATACTGCGGCTATTTAGCGAACATGGAATTGAGTGGACTAATCCCTCTTACTTTATCCAGCTTTCAAAATTGCTTAACTATTCTAGTTTTTACCCATATAAATTTTAGAAAATCTTGTTTATATTTACAAAAAGAAATCTTTGAGATTTTGATAAGAATTTCATTAAACCTGTATATCAGTTTCAAGAGAATTAACATATTTACTATGTTGATTTCTGCCAGTCCACAAACATAAGATGTGTCTCCATTTATTCAGATCATCTTTGATTTCTTTCACCAGTGTTGTCTAGTTTTCCAGTCTCTATCCTGGACATCTTTTTCATTTCATTGACCTAGTATCACTAAGTATTTCACAGAGGATGGAAAATGTTATTATTTCTTCTTGGACATGCAACAATACCTTAATTTTTTTCTCACAGTTAACATTAGTTTCTGATGATAGTACAATACTTTGAATTTAAACTACTTTCTTTCATTCATCATAACTTTTTAACTTTTACTGTTGACAATATTTTTTATTGTTCTTCAATTGCAGTTGTCCCCATTCCCCACCCCCATTACTGTCTCCTGCCCTGCCCATCCCCCACCGTCCACTTTCAACCCTCCCCCTGTTGTCTGTGTCATAGGCCCGTTACACACGTTCCTCGACTCAACGCTTCCCTTCTTTCCCCTGTTCTCCCCGTCTCCCCTCCCCTCTGCTCACTGTCAATGAAGAATAATTTTGACATTTCAAATTCCCCCAAATTTGCAGCGATGTTTCAAAGAACTCCTATATAGCCTTTGTGCATGTTCACTCATTCATATTTTTGCTGCATTTGTTTATTTATTTTATCCCTATTTTTATCCATTTGAGAATAAATTATAGGCAGGATGTTTCCTCACTGCTAAATATTTCAATGTAAATTTCCTGAAAACAAGACCACTTATTAAGATAACCACTGTATGATTATCAAGATTGAGAGATTTAACATTGATATAATTCTATTATCTAACATTGGATCTTATGTAAATTTCCCTTCTTGTCCCAATAATGACTTTTATAGCAATTTGCCTTTTAGCACTTACTGTCCTTAGTTCAAAGCCTAGTCTGTCTAATTTTCTTAAATTCCTTTTGAAGTATGTTTTTTTTCTCTCAAAGGTTTTAGGATTTTCTCTTTCCCCTTACAGGTTTAAAATTTTACCAGACTCCAACTACATTAAATTTATCTTCCTTAGCACCAGGTAGAAAATTATAGTCCAAAAGTTGTGCTGTTCTTGAGCCACATAATTGTTTTACTTTCACTTGTTACATTGTTCTTTCTCCCCCACTTTCTATGAAATTTCTGGTTCTTATATTCTTTCGAGCAGTATTTACCGGGTGCCCTCTGTGTGCCGAATATTGCCCAGTGAAAAGAGAAGTAATTTAGCCTCAGACAAAGCCACCGGCTGAGCTGATTATTCACCATCAAGGGCACCACACTTGGTCAAGTGTAAGGCAGTACAGGACGCCCATGCTCCCCTGGGAGTCCTGCTCCAGGAACAGAGGCTACCTACCGCGGACAAAGGAGAAGCCCTTCGACTTCCCAGGCAGCTAAGGGGGGCGTTGGGAACCGGAAGGCTGGCAGTGCAGAACTTCTGGCCAGTGCCTATCCACTCAAAATAAACCATGTATACTTATATATATATATTGAATACAGAGAGCCCAGACACCAGGAACCTCTCTCAAGGACATGCCTCTGCATCACACACACACACAATTCTTTGTGATGTAGATCGTCAAATCTCTAAAAGTAAATAGTTTCACTATGAACTTAGAGTTTTTGTAGATTTGAGGACAAATAACATGTTTTTCCTTACGAAACTTCCCCTAAACCTCTCGATACTTGCTCTAGAGGGACAACAAACACTCTCCCACAGTGATGTTCTTCCTTGTCTGCCACTCGTCCCCTCTGCAGGTGTGTGATGCTGGAGCTGCAGAGAGATGGCAAAGCTGGGGTTTCTTCTGGTAAAGATGGAGGCTGGGGCAGGTGCAGAGGCTGGTCACCTGTCTAGACCAGAGAGTCAGCTGTGTCCTGGTCCCGAGTTGATCAAACTTTCATGGACTTAGGCTAATCAACCTCACCAGCATCTAAGAAAGAAACTAGGATAATTACTTCACAATGAAAACTCAGAGTAAGTACCAAGACTACCAGAAGTACTCTTCATTCTGTGAAGAGCTCAGACTTTGAAGATTAACACGCCTGATTTCAACTCTCAGCCCTTCCCCTCACAAAAGGGTGATCCTGGGAGGTGATTTAACTCCTCTGAGCCTTGATATCCTCATCTGTGAAATGAACAATAAAAATACCTACCTGACAACACTATATGTATTCAGAAAAGGTGAAATGGATATTTTTCTGATAATTTTCAGCAAGTCAGGTAAAAGTCACCCACATTTATAATACAATACAGTATGTTTGTTCCAAAAGTATAATCATATAATAACCTAGGTAGTAAATGCCAAGATGTTTCTCCTGCCATTGGCTTTTGGAAGTTATTTTTTCCAAAGAAGTTCACAGCTGTGTAGATATTAAGATCCAGTAAACATATTGTATTTTTTTACTTCTTTCCTAAAAGCTATAATGTACAATGTAAGAACATTTTCTATGGCATAACTGATGATTTCTCTTCTCTTGCCTTTAAACACAGCTGCGTCCATAAATGTCCAATCATTCTTATGTTCCTATTTGTATGCCTTTGCCTTCAGTGAAATAGAAGTTACTTCTCTTTCCATATTACTATAAACAGAAATATAGCACATTTTTTAATTTGCTTCAACTTTGAGCTAAGATTATGGAATATTCAAGCCAGAGGGAGAACACTCTGGTTTTCTGGGAAAGAAGAAAATTACTAGGAGGAAAGGGAAGACAGATCAAGTTCTCTTTTCAATCCTCCCATTAAGAAACCATGCATAAATAAGGTTTTACTAAGGTTGTATGTATGCATGTATATAAGAATATATGTATTATATATGTATATGCTAGTATATGGGTGTGAGACAGACAGATGATAGGTTGGTAGGTAGGTAGGTAGGTAGGTAGGTAGGCAGATAGATAGATAGATAGATAGATCTCCTTTTGTTTCACTGTCCCTGAAGATCCCTAATACCAAGAAGGCTGTCCACGGATAGCCATACCACACCGTGCAGTCCCTTAGCTTCCCACACTGGACAGCCTCCTATCCAAGGCCCATCCGAGCAGCTCCTCTTTCTCCCCAGCTCTCTTTCGATCTATGTCCTTTCACCTCACCTCATTCATACAACAGCACTTGATGTCAGGATCATTAGATGACGAAGCTGACGCTCAGAAAAGGTCAACGACCTCCTCAGGCTCCTGCAGTTAGTTCCAGTGACAGCCACGCAGCATAATTAGGTAAGTGTGAGATGCATCCTCTTCCTAATTACTTTGCATGGACTCATCATTGTAAGGTATGCAGTGTCCAGCACAATGCTGGACAACATCAGACACCTAATATGCGTGTGTTTTAGACTATACCAAACTCTAGTATTAGTTCCTTCACTGGAGAGTGTCATTTTTATCTTTACGATTTCTTGAGCTTCTTGGCTGCTGAGTTTGAAAATTATCCTCAGGTAATTTCTGTACTTTCCACTAGATGATCAAATCAGGTTTTAATGTCTGAGCCTCGGTGGTAATGATCTGCTCTGCTTTTTCACCCCCAAAGAAACAGCCACCCATATGTTGCATCATAAACTTCAGGAATTGAAATATTAAGTAAGGAAATTGTTCATTCATCTATTGACCTTTGTCCTATGTTATTCAATAAGTTTGGGTTTTGAACATATTCTTTTTCTTTCCTCTGAAACAATGATGCAAACTCTCCTAGGATTTACATTTAATGAGGGAAATATGTTCCTCATCTGATATGTGTTTGTGGACATGTATTTAATAAAGATGTAATTGGTTTTCCATTAAAGGATCCAGTTTGACTTTAATGTTCACTTCAATTAACCATTTCCGTTTGCAATGGAAAAAATTTTTCAAATTGCCACTGGCAAATGAGTATGTGTCTAATGTTTCTGGGTCAAATGGAGTCTCACCTTTCTTCTTTTAACTTTGTAAGACCACATTTCACGCCTATACTTCTTGAATTGAGAATTCCTGTCTGTTTGTGGGTTAAATAGTCAAGAGAACCTCCAAGAGTAGTTCTCATCTATCTGGGGAACAGTGAAGACTTAGGAGTCTATAGATATTATTTATCTAGCACAGATCATTAATGGTTCGTTATGATTAAAACCTTCCATGTGCCAGAAACCAAACTCTGTGTCTACAGACAAGTATGCAGTCCTCTTCATCTGTTGGAAAATAAAATCTAGTCGGAAGGAGAGAGAATGTTTCTGAAGAGAACTAAAAAACAAAGCAGGAAGTATAAAATTTTCATATTAATGGTATAGAACAAGTATGGCAAACAAAGAGCCATTCCCATCACTAATACCCATGGCTGATGCTGTTCATACACTCCTACGCCCCATGAGCCTGGAGGAAGCCTCATTTCAACACAGGAGACTTGGGAGCCACACCAGTCAGTCAGTGTAGGTATATGCAATTACATCTGTTTGCTATTTTTGTATAGATAATGCTCTAGGAGTTCAAAAAAGGGTGAAATGACATAAGAATGGAACAGTTAGAGAAACCTTCTTGAGGAGAGTGAGATGTGAGTTTGAAAAATGAATGACATGCAGTTCAGTGGAAAGTAGAGCGTAAGGCATTCAAGCAGAGGGATTGGTGAGAGCCAAGGCATGTCAACAAAAAGTGGGTTTGGGATGATGAAGAGACTTTGCAAATAAGAGGGACAACTTTACCAGCCCATTGCCTAGCTCAGTGAATGCTTTCCTATATCAGGAAAGTGGATAGAAAATATATGTATAGCTATCCTGTCTTTTCCTCCTTCAAGGATTTTAAGAATCAAAAAGACATATCCAGAAGGAAAACTAACTTAAAACATAAAAGGACAACATTCTCAGAAACATGCAAACTTCAGTGTATACCAGATGAAATCATTTCAGTATATCAGACATGAAGTAATTCAACGGTTGGACCCTCTAATCTGCAACAAGAATGATGTTTAGTGATGTTATACAGGAATTGTCCTGGCGCCCTGATTCAACCCCAAAAGGGATCAGTTTTCAGCTCAGACTCCAATCAGGATTGTTTTAGACTAAAAGGCATGTGTAATGCAGAACAAACTGGCGAAGCCACCAAAGCAGAGAAAGAAACTTCTTCCAACAATAAGGATTTGGCACTAAGCATGTTTCCAATCATTTAACAATATTTAAAATAAATTTCAAACAAGTATGTAAAAAGAAACTGAGACTCAGCATTCTGGTATGAAAACTCTGCTCCCCCTACCTGCAAAATCAAGGATGCTGTGCGCCAAGAAGAGCAATTAACACTCAGCAAAACATGGACCAAGAAAGACAAAAAAAAGTGCAAATTGGATGACAGGAGAGAATAGTCCCTCTTGTTTTGGGAGGTTTTCTTAGATTTTACATTTAAATAAAATCATATGGTATTTGTCTTTGAGAAAATCTACTTAGTCAAGGATTCTAACCAAAGTTTAAGTGGAAATAGAAATTAGTGTATGAGTCCCTTTGCAAAGTATCCAGTTATGGCATGCACTTATGTATAAATTAACTTCTTTGAAAAGTCTATATGGTTGTTATTCTATAGGTAGTTTTGATTATTCTAAAATAGCCTTTATAATATTTTCTTTTTTATCTTTTTATATTAAATCATTTTCTATTGTTATTCTATTACACTTGTCCCAAGTTTTCCCACTTTGCCCTCTTCCGCCCATCCCACACCCTGCTTCCACAGTCCATTCTCGCACTGTTCTACACATCCATGGGTCATTCATACGTGCTCTTTGCCTAGTCCCTTCCCCTTCTTTCCACCATTATTCCCCCTCCCTCTCCTCTCTGGTCACTTTCAGTCTGTCCCATGTTTCCATGATGATGGTTCTATTTTGTTCATTAGTTTATTTGTTCATTAGATTTCTTTTACAGGTAAGATCATATAGTATTTGTCTTTCACCACCTGGCTTATTTCACTTAGCATAATATTCTCCAGTTCCATCCATACTGCTGCAAAAGGTAGGAGTTCCTTCTTTCTTTTTGCTGTGCAATATTCCATTGTGTAAATGTACCACAGTTTTTTGATCCACTCACTTACTGATGCGCACTTAGGCTGTTTCCAGCAGTTGGCTATTGTAGATAGCACTGCTATGAACACAGAGGTGTGTAAGTTCTTTTGAATTGGTGATTTAGGATTCTTAGGGCATAATCCCAGCAGTGGAATCACTGGGTCAAAAGACAGTTCCATCTTTAGTTTTTTAAGGCAATTCCACACTGTTTTCCACAGTAGCTGCAACAGTAACAGTCTGCACCCCCACCAACAGCGCACCAGAGCACTAGGGATCCCTTTTCTCCACATCCTCACCAGCACTTGTTGTCTGTGGGTTTATTAATGATGGCCATTCTGGCAGATGTAAGGTGATAGCTCACTGTTATTTTAATTTGCATCTCTTCGATGGCTAATGATGTTGAATACCTTTTTATATGTCTACGGCCATCTGTATATCCTCCTTGGAGAAGTATGTGTTCAGATCCTTTGCTCATTTTTTAATTGGAATGTTTGTCTTAAAATCCACTAAATAACTCCTTCTGATACTATTAGGAGTGCCAGGTCGACTGAGATAGGCCTTGCTGGGCTATTACATTCAAGATTCTGTGCTCAGGTAGACCAAACAGGTAAGCAACCTATTTAGATCAATGTCCCTAGAAGCGGAGCTAAGGATCTGGGTACACATTTTCCAGGAAAAACACTCTCAGAAAAAAATCTGTGAAAGAAGAAGGCTAGTATGGTGGGACAAGGGGAGGAGACTAGCAAGGATGTGCTCTCAGGTATAGTCTGGCCTTGTCCTGATCTATAGTGGGGCTACAGGGTGATACACACCCCCCAGAGGAGTAAAGGAACTCATACTCCCATATCAGTCACTTCCATAGCTCTTCAGGCCAGGTAGCTTCCCTCAGCTCCAGAGAATTTTTCAGCTGTGAAACAGTAGCAGCTGACATTCACAGAAGCTGGAAGCATGCATGGGGGCACCAGCCCAAGGCAGGGGATCTTGGAGAGGTACCTCAGACCCTTTGCAGAGTACTTACTGTCTTACTTGGCCTCACTTTTGGCTAGAAAATCTCCGCAAGCAGCAATATCAGAAAACCTTATTCCAGCACCTTCAGACTTCAGTAAGGCCCTTCAGAAATAGCTCCTCTGGAACTAGCCTCCAAAACCCAATTTCTGAAATGTATTCAGAAGGAGAAACAATAGCAACAATAAACATTTTTGCTTTCATATTAGCCTTTGATATGCTAGAGGATCAGAGAAAGAGGATCTAAGGAGAAATGGGACTGGAAGACACACCCTGGCAATTCCAGAAGGAGTCAGGCTGTAATCAGAAAAATCACATCTTTTGAGTCACACATATCCCATTGCATTCTGAGGTCTGGAAGCTACTGGTACTCTCAGATCCACAGTCTCACCGCTGGTTAAAATGGAATAACACCAGGTGCCTTGCATATCTGTTGGAGGTGAAAATGTTTCAGAAAACCCCAAATGCAGTGTTTGGCCCACTATGCACATATCTCAACAAACGGTATGTGTCTATGCCCCCCATTCCCAGCCACCGAACATCATTTCCCAAGTCCAAACACCTGGATTAAATCTATCCCCTGAAGAACCCAAACAAAAAAACAAAAACACCCCAATATTACCCTTAAGAAAAGTCATGGACCAGAGCACAGAACATAAAAGTAGAGCTGCACTCTTACACAGAAACTTTGTCTGAAAGGTAATATTTAAAAACACCAGGGGCTCTGGTCAAAGTGGCAGCATAGGTAAACACGGCACTTGGAACCTCCCACAACATCAAAATTACAACACAACTACAGAACAACCATCCTTCAGAACGGCCTGAAATCTAGCTGAATAGAAGTCCTGTAACAAAGGATATAAAGAAGGAGCCACATCAAAACTGGTAGGTAAAACAGGCTGATCTCCCACCATTCCGCATACATTTGGAATCTAAAACAGAACAAAAATAGACTCATAGATACAAACAAGATCTCGATGGTTACTAGATGGGAGGGGGTTGAGGAGATGGACGAAGAAGGTGAAGGGATTAAGAAGTACAAATTGGTAGTTACAGAAGTTATGAGGATGTCAAGTACAGCATAGGGAATATAGTCAATAATATTGTAATAACTATATATGGTGTCTGATGGGTATTAGATTTATGGGGGTGACTATTTCATAAGTTATATAAATGCCTAATCATTGGGTTGCATACCTGAAACTAATGAAAACTGTACTTGAAAAATTAAAAAATTAAGATAAGAAAATAAAAGACACCCAGCACTGGGGAAAGCAGGAAGAGGGACAAGCCTGATGGAACAGAGAAATTGAAATGTAGAATTTGCATACCAGAGTCCAAGGTTGAATCAGCTCCACCTTTTAGTACCAGCATTGAATGACGTTTTAAGTAAACTAAGATGGTGCTAAGTTACTGTCCTTCTCATTATCTTCTGATAAGGATCACAAATTGCCAGCAGCCAACCCATCTCCTCGTCACTGTAGTTTGGAATAACACCTGTCTGATCCTGGAGAGCCTCCCTCCAAATAACCCCAAATGGACAACCACCGCCTGATGACCAGCATCCCTCACAAGCCTTGTTCATCTCCATCCCCAGCATGGATGGTGAGGGTGAATATGGGGACCAGGTAGGCATGAATGGAAAGTATGAAATAAACTTCCCCCACCTGTTTTCCTGGCTTTCCTGCGGTCGGCCCTTTTGAGCTTTACATTTACCCAACAAGACTCCAAGAAGCACCAGAAGCTGTTAAGGACCGCCCCCTACCCAGGAGGAACTTGGCAAAGGTGCTAATGCTATTCTGCCTGCAGAGTTGTTTGGGGGAGGGCAGTGGGATGTAAGAATTTACACTTGGATTGTTCTTTCATTTGTTCAGAATTTGGTGTCCCCTTCCATTTCTCCTCCCTCTCCTTTAACCCCAGCTCTGCTTAGAAAATTTCATTGTTACAAAATTCTGCTCCGCAGGAAAATATATCAAATTTAGAGAGCCATTGGTATGTAAAGAACCCTCATTTCAAGAGGGTAGAACAGAGTGTACCATGTAATCAAAGGCAATTAAAGACATTTACACAATTGTGAATATACATCCTTTCCATACATAATTTCAGAGAATTGTTCAGAAAACTTACATACTGGGGCACTGGATGGTTTCCAAAAGGCACGTAAGGCGTACGAAGCCCTTAATTGGGGCTTGCAAACATGAGTTTTGTTTGTGTATATGCATGTTTGTCAAATACAATGCGGGCTCTGCTTTCCGAACATTTGGCCCTAAGTTTAAAGAAATATGTCAGCAAATCCACCAAAAAGTACACTAAACCCAAAACGTCTTCTGTTGGGTCTGGAGGGAGGCTGACACAGACCCTGCTAGTCTTCCAGCTAAAGGCAACATCTGGATGCAAGAGTTTTCTGTCTGCTTTGGCCACATCTAGCAGAGAGGCAGAAAGCCTCACCAAAGGCCTAGTGTTCTCATTGCAAAGCTGTGCTTACAGCACACCTGGAGTCAGTCAGGAGGGCGATGTGTCCGTGTGAGCAGGATGATCTCGCTCTGTGCCTCTCTATGACCTCCAACATTTGCCATCTGCCCCAGGACATGCAAAGAACCACCTACAAGCATATTGGATTGCTTGGATGGTTGGGGGAGAGCAGTGGAGAAGGACACATTTCTTTTCTCCCCATTTGTTAAATAAGAAACAGTCAGAACTTTATAGTCCATCTACCTGGCTGAAGTACCAACTCTGTTTGCTCTGAGACTAAGCAAATTATATAACATCAGCCTCACTGTCCTCACTGCTAACACAAACAAATTAATAGTACCTGACTCATAAACTATTGAAGAATGATAAAATGACAAATGTAAAGTGTCCACACAGACTGATCTCTCAAAGAATGTAAGCTAAAAATATTAAAATGTTTTATCATATTCTCCTTGGATTTTCTTTTTGGCTTCAATGCAGAAAATTCTCCTCCATTTAGAAGAGAAAGAAGAAGGAAGAGGAGAGGGAAGGGGAAGAGAAAGAAATGGGTGAGGAGGAGGAGGAAGAACAGGGCAAGGAGAAGGAGAGGAATAAAAAGAAGAAAGAAAAACTTGATCTACCACTCACCCTCATAATTTATCACACCTCCATTTCCTTAAATGCCAAGTTCCTTGAAAGAAAAGTCCGCATGTGTGGTCCTACCCACATTCCCATTCATTCTCACTTCCTTGCTCCCTCCCCCACAATAAATGATGAGAGTCACTCATCACCAGTCTTTGCCATGTGACTCTGAGTTGTTCTCAGGCTACCCCCACTGACCTGCTGGCCACATGACTGAAGTGGGTCAGTAGAATGTGGACAAACATATTTCCCACATGTGAGCAGAAACTTTAAATGTGCTCACTCCCTTCGTTGTGACCTCTTGCATCCTTCCCCTCCTCCACGAGAACAATATGAAGAATAGAGGCTACTTCTTTACCCTGAATCCTGAAATGAGATGTCTTGAACCCAGGAAAGCCCTCTGGAATCACAGCCAACCTCAGCCTTCATTTAATAATGCCAGAAAGAAATACGTGTTTGGTAATGTCAGAAAGAAACACATGTTTGGTTTTATTCTGTTGAGAATTGGGTTGATTGTTACTGTAGCGAAAGCTGACTAATACCTAGCTAGAGACTGTACTGACTACCTAGGTATTCCCGCTATAATACCAATGAGAAATGACATACCAAGGATCGCCCCCCTCCTTCTTCACCAAGCTCCCTCTCCCCTCACCCACCACTCTGTATCCAGGATTCCCCTGCATATTGCCATGTTTGTAACTGTCGGCTCCCCTGGCCACGAATTATTGACTCAAAGGTAGGATTTGACCCCATCTACAGTGGGAAAACAGTATGATGTAATTGTACACACAATGAGGTTGGTCTGTTTCTATTGCTAATGTTCCTGCACGGGAAAGAATTCCTGGCAAGGAGAGGTGGGGCTGGGATGACCACACACAGACACAGGAAGGAGTGAGGTCCTCTGTCTAGACAGGAAGGATTTACCATGAGCCATCTGGTGGCTGGTGGTCAGCAGCTTGAAGAGATAGGTCCAGATAGAACAGGTTGGAGTTGAAGCAGTTCAGAGCCAAGTCTTTCAGCTCAAATATGGTCATGACCAAAAACTTGAAGAGCCATCTAAATTCTTCCATGTGGTGAAGATAATCTGAAGGAAGAATACAGAGGCCAGAGCAAAGCTGATTGATCTCCAGGGCTGGGAGAAGGACCGTCAGGCAGACCTGGGACACCACAGGGGGGATCCAGGCACCAGGTTTCTGACAAGTCACCCCAGGAGTGTGACTAAGAGACTTTTTCACCTCCATGAGCAGCTTCTTCGAGCCAACCTGGGCCCCGTGTTCACTTTGTTTTCAAAGTAACAAGTCTAATCCCAGTGAGAAGTGCTGGGACCTCCCAGACATCACTCCAGTCACTCAAAAGAAGAGATTTCAGAACAAACACGGGGGTGTTCTGGGCTTTCAGGTAAAAGAGTCCTTCACTTCACAACCCAACTGTGTTTTTCATTGGGATGAGAAAGAGCAGTCTGCACCAAGGAAGAAAAGGACTCTGCAAACACACCATCTTTCTCCCTTTACAGAGGGAGACGCTAAAGCAAGCAGGGCACACACCGATGCTGACCCTTCCCAGTGTATCTTGTTGGGTTGGGGGCTGGCTGGGGAGTTCTCCTGTTGGCTCAGTCCCAGGTGACCCAGGTGACTTATGTGAGGCTACAGTGCGCCCAGGACAGTTACAATCCCCAGATCCCCCTCCAGGGCTCCTAGAGACCTTGGCTGGCTTGGACTTACACAGAAGCAGGCTATGTTTGTCATGGGAGAGGGCTCCCCCTATTTCAACAGAAAAAAAAAAAGCGGGCACTATAAAAAAAATACTACAGGTCTACATAAAAGGGATAAGTAAATGCTTACCAAAAACAAAAACAAAATCCCATAATGTCCCCAGAAAAGGAAAAGGATATAAAGCAGGCATCCTGTATATTCTGGAGATTGAACCAAATTACAAAGACAGCCCTGGGAGCTGAAGCTCAGCTTCCCAGCTCAAGGGCAGTGGGTCGGATGATTTGAACACCACGAGGCAGACCCCTCCTATAGCCCTGGAGTGGGCACAGGTTGGGAGCAGAAAACAGGATTGGGATGGGGAAGTGAAAAGGACAGTAAGTAAAGGAATAAAAGAGAGACTATGCAGGAAGTGTGGATAATCCTGTTCTACACACTGAGGAGTGGGTAGGATCAGTCCATTTCTCCCTATCAGAGAGGAAACAAAAAGCATCATTGAAAACCAGGATAATGTCTCTTTTAATCCTTACAACTCTCCAAGGTACACGTAATCCTCACTTTACAAGGCAGCCAAACAGCTGAAGCTAAGATAGGTTCCCAATAGTGCCCAAGTTCATGCCATTGACAAACAGGGATTAAAACACACCCCTGCTTAACTCCACAGCCTATCTCAACCAAGACAGAGTCTCCTTCTTTGACGTTTACGTGGGACGTGATTTTCTATCGATATGTCCTTTCTTTAGATGTGCAGTACCCTGGTTATGTAAAGGGCTTTTTCCACGTGTCATATGGATTCCATTTCTTCTCTGTACTCTAAATTCCCTTCATTCTAGCCCTGGCTCGGTTGATTGGAGCATCATCCCACATACCAAAAGACTGTGGGTTCGATTCCTTGTAAGGGCATAGATCTAGGATGTGGGTTCAGTCCTCAGTCTGGGTGCATACAGGAGGCAACCAGTCGATGTTTTTCACCTCCGCTCTCTCTTCCCCTTCCTCTCTCTCTAAAATCAATAAATATATCTTCAGGTGAGGATTTTTAAAAATTCCCTTCATTCTAGAGATTCTTTGGAAGCTAAAAGGAGGCTCCTCGGTTGAGACTTTGTTGGTGGAGTCTATATAAACATACAGAAAAAAATTTGCCCTGGCTGGTGTGGCTCAGTGGATTGAGTGCCAGCCTGCGGACCAAAAGGTCACCAGTTCAATTCCCAGTTGGGGCACATGTCTGGGTTGCGGGGCCAGGTCCCCCACTGAGGGCACATGAGAGGCAACCAATCAATGTTTCCCTCACATATCGATGTCTTTCTTCCTCTCCTTCTCCTTCCCTTCCCTTCTCTCTTATAAATAAAATCTTTTTTTTTTTTTAGAAAAATCTAAGTGAAGTCCACATCCTTCAGAAAGAATATCTAAATAATTCAAGTGGCTGTATTAAAACTGTCACATTGTGCCTCACCTTGGTTTGTAGACACTGCTGCAGAAATCAGGTTTTTTCATAGTAAAAACCTTTACTATGTCTTGTCACAACTCATCAAGGATTTTCCAAGAAGAAGATATCTGAAAAGTCCTTTTGGGTAAACTACAACAAACAAGCCCCACTCCCCCTCATAAATCATGCTGTTTTTCAGTGATGCACCAACGAGGCAGGCCACATTTATCTCCCCAAAGCTAGCCTAGCAAGACTATACTCAGAAAATATTGGTCTTATTTGTTATCTTTCCAAAAGGTTAAGAGAAGGATTTGCTTATCTATAATGATTTATGGAACTGACAAGCAGGTGCACAAATGGGGCCAGGAAATGCATACAAATAGAACAGCTTAGAACAAAATTATGGTGTCAGGGCACAAAAGCCGATAGCTTCGTTGAGTAATGGGACACGAGAATCAGGATTCATAAATCACATTTGTCAAGAATAAATAAAAAGAGAACCAGACAGACCAGTGCCCCTGGTTGTTTCTATCTTTATCATACTTTGTTGGCGTGCCCTGCCCTTCCTCTGTCTTAGAGATAAGGGATCCTATTGCTTCCTTGCTGTCTCTAGATGAGGTCTAAACACCAGTAAAGAAGCCACACCGGCTCTGTCAGTGTGTCCTGTCATTATCTGACTTGCCTGGTGACTGTTAAATGATTTTCTATGATTTGATGGCTTAAGCACTAGGCAAGTGTATCTGAGCGGGACCCTGTCGATCCCACCCAGTGAATTAGCTTTCGGCGGCTACCGCAAGAATGCCCGGATCCCAGCCAATTCCTACCAGAGAGACTTTAAGAAAGATTACTGTTCTCTTAACTTTCATTTTCAAAGCTATTTTCAAAATACACCATCCATCAGTTTGAAAAGCCGAAATAATCCAGATGAACCAAAAGAAACTAGAGAAAGTTGTGCCAGTACCCAAGACCCCTTGGCTATTTCATTGCCAGGCTTGGGAGCTGGGGGTGGGGGGACATCCCATAAATGTTTATACAATTGACCGGAAAGATATGTCTTATATCCTTAAGTAAAGAAATAGAATAAATGTAAGTAGGATATGACAGTCTTCTTAATTCTGAAATCATATCATTGAACTTGTAAAGAATAGCTAACCATCTGCTGATTTCATTGACATTTAGCACAACTGAATTGTTCTGAAATAAAAATGCTTTATAACTTTCTGGCTTTTGTAAAACATTCCCTCCTTGCATTTTATTGTGGCCCTAACGATAATTCAAAGACAAATAAACTTCACTACAACACCCTCTCCGGCCCCCTACAGTGTCTTGCGCTATTTTAAGCTCTAACTGCACCACGGGTAGCAGTTGATACAAGCACCTTGCCAGCAAACCTTTATTTTCATTCCTCAAAGACAGCTAACTTCCAGGTGTACCATTCAATGGGTAACGTGCAAGCTGCAGTGCAAGCTGCAATGCTTAAGTACTTGTTTTTACCCATTAAGCCTGAGCTGGGAACAAACACTGTTGAGTCCATTTGCAGGACTACAATATGGCAGGGATCGCCGGATCAGGATCTTGTTCCCTGCTCCCTACGGCCAGCTCTTCTCCATCAATTGAACCAGACACCGTCAAGGAGGCAGCCTTATGCTTCACCCTTGTGCTTCACCTCCGTCCCAGCCTAGCTCCTGACTTGCCAGCTTATCTCCCATTTCCAGATTGGTGCTCACCTCCTAGACCATTTAGACTTGTTGGTCTTCCTGGGACAAAGGCTTGCACTTGCTCTGTAGGTCCAATCCAGTTTTCAGTGAGGCCACTGATCACAACCCAGCCCTCTCAGCCTAGGTTACGTGGTCCTTCTAGACCTACCAGAGGGAGATACATGGCAGTTTATTTTATATGTGACTGTGGTGTCCATTTTCAATTAACCTGAGGTGCGGACACAAGCCCTTCCATTTCCTCAGCTCTTTAAGCAAGAACACACAAAAGGGCAAGAGTCAGAGGAGTTGACAAAGAAGGCTAATTATCCCAGGTCAGAGAAAATCCAACAGATATGACTGCCAATTATTTTTTTAATAATCTTTTCAGTTGAACTATAATGTATATAGAAGTTCAAAATTATGCATGTACAGGTTGATGGCCCCTCACAAAAGAATACACCCATCTATCAACCACCAGACTCAGAGCAGAACATGACCAGCAGGCCAGAAGCCACCCTCAAGTGCCCCCAATCATAAACCCCGCTTTCCTCCTCAAAAGCAACCAATGTCATGACTTCTGTCCCTAGACATTAGTTTGCCTGTGTTTGAATTTTATATAAATGGAATTATACCGAACATATTCTTTTGTGTCTGGCTTCTTTAGCTCAACAATTTTTGCTTGTGAGATTTACCCATATTATTGTGTAAAAATAATTTATTTTCATTTCTGCATAATATTCTATTGAACCAATGAATACACCACAATTCATGTGTCCATTCTAATGCTGATGGACTTCTGAGTTGTTTGCAGCTTGGAGTTACTATGAACAACACCGTTGTAAATATTTTTGCACTGATTTTTAGTGCATGTATGTGCACATTTCTGTTGGGTATATACCTAGAGTAGAATTTCTGTTATAGACTTTAGCAAATGCTACCAAACAATTTTCTAAAATATTTATATTAATTCACCACTTACTACCAGCAGTGTTTAAGAGTAGTGGAAGCCTTCCTCACTCACACTTGGTATTGTCAGTCTTTTTGTCACTGACTCTCCTGATGTGTATACAATAATAGGGGTATCCCAGACCCAGGCAAAAGTGAAATGGAATCTAGGCCATAAGCTATAGAAGACTCTGCTCTGGTCCTTTTACACTGGTATCACCCACCGAAAGTCTGGGGGACCTAAGGCAAGGACAGCAATAGAAGACCTTACTGATACATACTGCTCTTGTGCCCTCAAGACAGAAATCTTTTCCACAAAAAAATTTTAAAAACCTTCTTTTAAAGTTTTATTATAAAAAATGTTTTTACAGATAAAAATCTATGAAAAAGGAAAGTTAAGGTTAAATAACTTTTTTAAAAGAGAGAAAATGTAAAGATTAACACTAGACTGCCTTACTCAAGGCTATGAAAAACTGGGTAAAATGTGCATTTTCCCAGTAGAGTATAATTTCCCAAATTGATTCCCACTAGGACATCCACATGGGACATTCCTGGGCTAAACTCCTGGGTTAAACATATTTTGAGGTTCACTCCTAAAATTTTGAAAACTACTGAAACAGGAGACTACTACACTGATCCAAGGATGGAATAAAGATTTTTCAATATAAAAATGAGAGGACTGAGAAAATGTCCCAGTTTGGGGTGGGAAAGGGATAGGATTACATTCAGTTTCAGATGTATTTCCTTATTTCTCAACAGTCAACTGTCAAAAAAAAAAAAAAAAAAGACACAGAGAGCCACAATGTGGATTTGATTCAGTCATTGGGATTGGTAAAGCAAAAGAGCAAATCGTGCTAATAATCACATGACATTATCATGTGCATCCTCATCTATTACTTGTCAATTAACTTGACAACAGATCATTGTGATGGGCATGTAGAATTGTTTGCAGTCACAAAAATAAAACTAAAAGATTATGGTTTGGTTCAATGTCCTTTTGGGCACCAGGACTCTGTTCTTTTCTGGAGTTTGAAAACGACATTATGATGAATTCTGAGTAAAACAATTAGAGATGGACATGGTACTTAAAAGATATCCCTACTGTGCTTTCTACACCAACCTTCCAAGAATCCTAAAACGCAAAAAGTACCCAATGCAGTGCTCATCACATAGTAAATACTGGTATTACAGTCAGGTCTTTCCCAAATTTAGGTGAGATTCAGAATATCCTGGGCAGCCTGTTTAAATGCTAATTTTCAATCCTGCCCCCAGAGATTCTGCTTCAGGGAATCTGCATAAATTCCCCCAAAGTTATTTGGATGCATGTGTTTCCACAGACCTCATTTTGAGAAATACTACCATACAATTTCTTCTCTCCATATGTGCAGTGAAGAACCGCTTTTTCTTTAAGTTCTAATCCCTCACAGACTTACAGTTTTATAAGATATAACAAAAATGAATTACTATAAAAAATGAAATAAAAACAAAAACTTAAACACAAATATAAATCCAAGTTTTTTACTGTTAGATTCGATAGATCTAAAAAATTACATATCAATAAATACATCAATTCAGTAAAAAAAAAAAAAAAAAAAAAAAAAAAAAAAAAAAAAAAAAAAAAAAAAAAAAAAAAAAAAAAAAAAAAAAAAAAAAAAAAAAAAAAAAAAAAAAAAAAAAAAAAAAAAAAAAAAAAAAAAAAAAAAAAAAAAAAAAAAAAACCAGCAAACTCACAGATATTAACAACCAGACCTAAAACAAAAGCCAACTAAGCAAATCACTACAACAGGAGCAGAAACACAGAAATGGAGATCACATGGAGGGTTAGCAATAGGGGAGTGGGGGGAGGAGAGAGTGGGACAAGGTACAGAGAACAAGTAGCGTAGATGGTGGGTAGAAAATAGACTGGGGGAGGGCAAGAATAGTGTGGGAAATGTAGAAGCTAAAGAACTTATGACACATGGGCATGAACTAAAAGGGGGGAATGTGGGTAGGAGGGGGTGTGCAGGGTGGAGGGGAATGAAGGAGGGGAATGGGACAACTGTAATAGCATAATCAATAAAATATAATTTAAAAAAGAAAAAAAGAGGAAGGGATTAAGATGTGCAAATTGCCAGTTATAAAGTCAGTCATGGAGATGTAAAATACAGCATAGAAAATATAATCAATAATACAAGGTGGAGCAAAGTAGGTTTATAGCTGAGAGCACAAAATTTTTTCTTGTATTATTAATTATTGTATTATTTTCCATACGAACTGTAAACTTATTGCCCCACCCTGTATTGTAGTATGTATGGTTTCAGATGGGTACTAGACATATTGAGTGATCATTCTGTAAGTTACATAAATGTCTAATCACTATGTTACACACCTAAAACTAACATAATATTGCCTGTCAACAATTAGGAAAATTTTTAAATTATTTTAAAACAGAATAAATAAATAAATAAATACATCAATTCATCAATAAATACAATCTGAACAAATCTGATACCGGCAAAGAACAAAATCAATCTATGCACATTATTCATCGAAAGTGTTCCTAGAGACAGTAAGCATCATGATTATAGTCATAACTTTTTGTCATTCACACTCACAAACAAAAACTACGAGGCAGCAAGCCCCCACCCCACATTAAGACCTATGAGCCCATTTGGCGTGAACACCGTGTATATCAGCGTTTAAAGGCCTTAACGAAACAAGCACATTCCCTAGGCTAAACTGGGTTGACAGCGCTCCTCACAGGGAATAACCAGACATAACATCTAAATGATTTCTGCGTTTTGTTTCCATAACGCTCACAGACTCGCTGTAGACAGTGCTGACAAAAGTGGGAGAAGAGAGTTTAAAGCCATTCGGCAAGCTCAGGATGCCCTTTCCTAACTTCTAGCGTGGCAGTACCGGGCATGACTACCTTGCAGCTCATGTTGCACGTGACTCACCTGGAAGTTTACCATCAAAGCTGGCCTATATTTCAATTCAAAAACAAAGGATTTGGTCATGGCTTGGATGTGGCAGCAAGGCCAAATTGCTATCAAAATTCTTAACACACCCCCTCATTTCCATACTAACCTCCTCGTGGGCCAGGCACGAAAAGGTGGCTGACTAGCGCAGTCCTCAGAACACACTTCAAGCAACACTGACCTAGAAGACCTAGAAAGTCGGGACTTCATTCTGCAAAAACTCACGGCAAATGGGCACAGCCTCCTTTAAGCCCAGAGATTCACTCAAAGGCCTGTGACAAGTCAGCATATTTGGGGCAATGCATTTAACTGCTTAACGCCTGCAATGCCATGGAGATTGTAAAAGAGCTAGCTGGCAGACATCCGGGTCTTCAGTTTTAAAATTATGCCATCTTCATGCAACATTACCTTTGCATTCTTTTGTAAAGAGTATGTTTTTGTTTGAAATTCTTATAAATAATAATTGTCATTTGACATTCATAATGACAGCAGAAAACAGTTTCAGCCAGACGAAGCCTAGGAACATGAGTGAACATAAGAGACAGAAATCACAGGGGCAAACCCTGGTACCCCAGAGGAAACACAGCAGTGGATTCTAGAGGCCCCTTTCAATTCGTGTCCTGACTACTGAAGCCAGACCCACTGGCAGAAAGCTCCAGCATCGCTGTGAAAACCTAATTAACCAATGGGTGGGTGGAGTCAGTCCATACATGGGACATAGCCTCCTTCCCCATAAGATGTCAGGGAAGCAAGAAGCGTAGACCTCAACATGGCTTGGAAATTGTTTGCGGCCACTGAGCCCTGTGAAAAAGGCTTTCATGGAAACAGGCACTGAATGGCACCCTACGTGTCTGTGTCCGGTTCAACTCCAACTTTGGACTCTGAATGTCTCTCTCTTCCCCATCACTCCATGCCGGTAGCTCTCAATCTCTGTGGCGGAAATTGGTTGCCACACAAGTAAGCCTCCAACTGTTGATCCCTGTGGAAAACCCGTCTTCTTACAACAGGGGATATATTCAGATCCATCAGCTGACATTCTGTGCTACACTGGACAACATAAAGGGGAACAAAATTTGCTAGGAGTGAGAGGTAAGAGACACAGCAAAAAGCCAAACAGTAAGTAAAGGAGGGATGTAAGAAGTTTCCCCCCGGGTATATTCAAAGTTGTGGTCAGAACAGGAACAGTTGAGCTCAAACAGCAGCATGAGAGGCAAACCAGGGACTAGAGGGGTGACAGGTCCTTTAAAGTGGGGATTACGCTGGTATGGCTGTTGGCTTGCTCGTGCCAGATTGATTCCTATGATTCCTCGGAGTGTACCGCCAAATAGTCAAACACAAAAATGCGAGGACCCTCTTTCATTCATCTCTCTTCCAACCTCCCATGACAGTGGGAGGAAACCAGAAGTGGAAGTTAGTTCCTGGGGAAGGAGAAAGAGATGCTTTAAATGTAGATTCTCAACACTCACCCCAATCTGAACAGAGTCTCTGACGGTGACTCTCCCAAAAAATGGGTGGTTCTGGCTGGAATAGAGAGAAAAATCTCAGTCTCAAGTGAGGCAGGCCACCCCTGCTGGCCTGGATCCCAAAGCCCAGCTCTGGACAGCTGCTTTGCCAAGACCCAATGAGCCCATCCACCTGCAAGCTCAGCTGCCTGGACCCTGGGTCTCTCCTGTCCAAGGCAGTGGGGGCCATTGCACAATGCCACACACTCCTACTAGGGATGTTCGGAATCTACCTGGCTGCCTACACAGCTTGGGAGCTGACCCTTCCCCCAGCCCTTGCCAGACAGCCCTGAGTCTGATTTCCTGGTGAGCTCTTCAGGGTTCAGCTGGAACCAGGGCTCCACCCCGTAGTGCCTGCGTGTTCAGGGCCTACAGTGTGTAGATGCCATGCTGGGTCCTATAAATAGCTAACATCCTGTCGTCCTCACAGCATCATTCTAAAGTAGGAATTATTATCTCATTTTACATATTTGGAAAATGAAGACTTGAAAAGTTATCATACAGCTTGTGAACAGTAAAACTGGTTGTCTTACCCCCAACATTCAAAATTAGACTTAGGGCTGGGAACTTGGAACACCATCTAGTTCCTGCCATCCCCTTCTTCCTGACTTTGGTCCCATTTCCTGAATCCCCAGCTGTCCAATGCCCTGGCCCAAACCAGACAGAACACTCAGAATCACACGGCGGCAGTAGGGGGCGGGGGGGGTGGCTCTCTCTGCTGGGCCCACTCAGCTGACCAGACCAGGCACCTAGGAGGCCAACCTGGTCCCAGATGGAGCTAGACTTCATTTCATTTTGGAGCCTGTTTAAACTGATCACCCAAGCAGAGAGTCCAGTTACATACCCAAGTCAGACCGCTGGCATTCCCCCCTTTTATTGCTTCTGTAGTCTCAGGAAACCTGGTAGAAAAACAACGTATTTCTGGGGTCTTGGAAACTCAACCAAGCCTTTCTGTTTAACAACAAAGCCGGGTCTCTTGAAGTGCAGCTCATGAATCACCTACATCAGAATCACCTGGATGCTCTAAAAATGAACATTCCCAGGTGCCCCTGAGAACTCCCAATCCAGACTGCTCAGGCGGTCATTTGCCTGAAGGTGCTCTGTGCATATTTCCTAAAGCCCATTAGCGTCCTAGTTATAGAAACAGCTTGCTACCATCATCTTTGTCTCTCAAATGGGTACATATTTACTTTTCTGACATAATTTACAGCAATGCTCATAGGAACTTCTTCAGTTCCGTCACGTTAAAAGCAAAGGGGAAAACATGAAGTTATCCCTCCAGGGCTGCTATAGGGGATCAGGCACCTTGTATTCTTCTTGAGGTTAATCCTCCCCAAAACCCTGTAATGGTGGCTCACTATCACCTGTATTATCACTTAGAGATGCTGAGGCACTAAAAGGTTAAGTGACTTGTCCGAGGTCATGCAGCAAGGCCAAGATCAGTGCAGATACACCCCCAAGTCTGTCCAGTCCCAGTCTCGGAGCAAGTCCCTCTACACCACTCCAGGCTTCCCCCAGTTCCGCCCACAGCGTGTTCCGCACACTGCTGGTTGCTTTGACTCATTTCAATACTCACTTAGTTGGTTGTTTCACCATAATACAAAAATTACTCTTACCTTTTGTACACAAGAGCTGTCAATCATTATTTGGTATATAAGTGAATGAGTTCTGTGTAGGTTTTTAAATCTATAACACAATCATGCATTTCAAACGGCCATGCTATAAACCAGCAAAAAAAAAAAAAGTCTTATTTAAACTCTGAAATTTAAGCTTTTTTATTGTTACAAATCAGGGAGTTGGCAAACTGGTGTGTGAGTCAAATCCGGCCCACAGCCTGTTTTTGCACAGCCAGCAGGCTAGGAATAATTTTTATATTTTTAAAGAGTCATTTTTTTAAAAAAGAAAGAAAAGAACAGGTGACAGAGACCAGAGACTATACATGGCCTACAAAGCCTAAAATATTTACTATCTAGCCCTTTATAGAAAAAAATGGCCAAGCACCACTACAGATGATAAAAGATTATTATGCTAAGACCATGCATGCTCACAGAAGTGATATTACAATAAAAATGATTCATTTTATGTATAAACAAAGATATATGGATAGTACATAAACAGGCGCACACAGGGTGGGGAGCAAGTAGGAAAAAATGCCTAAATAGGCTCTTTACGGGACGATAAAGAATCAGAGAAACACTATGCTAAACAACAGCTAAGCCAGTGTGGGAAATGGCTTCATGTGTGAGGTGTCCAGTGTTCCCAGGCTTCTTCCTCACAGCCAAGGTGAAAGGCTTTCCCCTAGACTCAGACATACCCATTAGCACAGAGCTGCAACCGTCACCGCCCCAGCCCTGCCAGGACAGCCCCATGCAGTCATTGCAGTGATTAAAAATAAAGTTAAGGACTTCATTTTTTGAACTGAGAAGCTCACATACTGCTCCAATTTTGAGCATTGGAGACATCTCAGAGCCAAAGAGAAGCATCCCCAGGTTCTCTTGTATCGAGTCCAAGGACATCGAGTACCAAGCCAGAGAAGTAGCTGGCAGCCAGAGAAGTAAATCCCCTGTGTCCTTTGTAGCAAACATTCACAAGACTTGTTTTCCTTATTTTTCAACCCACTCCACTCCACAGCCCTCCCATAAAGCTGCTGTTGCCATGGTCATCAGAGAGCTCTATGCTGAACAATCCAGTGGGCATTTCTCTCTTCTCATATCACTTGACCTCTCATAATCCCTTGAAATATCCTCTCCTTCTTGTTATACTCCACTCTTCTTTTCAGCACTCCACGCTTCATTAGTTTTCCTCTTTCCTTCCTGGACAATCCTTTCAAACTTCCTTTTGTAGATTCCTCTTCTCCCACCTGATTTTTGAATGCCAAAATTCCCCAGGGCAGTTCTAGATGCTTCCTCTTTTCTTCTCCATGTTCCTTCTTGGGTCACAAAATCCATCCCTAGCTTTAAGTGTCATCTCTATGCTAATGAATCCCAAGTTTGTGTCTCTTCACCTCTCTCTGGAATTCTGGGTTCATGTCAAACCACCTTCTGATGTCTCTCCACTTTGATATCTAAAAGATACCTCAAATGTCAGGAAACGCTTTATTTTCTCCTCTCCTTCCAACCAACTTAGTCCTAACCTGAGTGTGTCCAAGTCCAGTCAGGAAAGCAGAATCACTCTAGGTCTTTCCAACAGAGAGGATTTAACATCAGGAATTGGTAACACAGGCGATGGAAACGAGAGATGGTGGAGCAACCCATACATTAGCCACAGCGGAAAGACACCATCACCAGAAGGACCGGAAAGAAACAGAGGTGAAGGTGTCATCAGACATTAAAACCCAGTGCCACCCAGGGAGAGCTAGTACAAGAAAGCCTGACAGACGCTAGAGTCATGGAAAAGACAAGACGTCTGCTAGAGGCATGTGTTCCAGAATTAGAGAGAGAACAGCCCTGGCTTCTCCCTTCCTCCTGCTAATCAGTCTTCTGCTGTTGCCTCCATGGGCCAAGCCTATGAAAAGCCAGTTAGTTGGCCATGAGGCAGGGAAAATAAGGGGTCTCGTGACTTAAAGCATGACGTGGATCAGATGGGAAAAGGATATGTGGGCAAAGAGGAAGTGACTACTCTCTCCTTTCCTGGTGAATGGCACAATTCCCACTGAATTACTAGAGCCAAATTATAGAACTCTTCCTTGAATCTGCTCTTTTCCTTATCACTCATTTATAGTCTAATATGGAGTCCCAGCACTTTTAGCTCAGAATAAATCTGTCTACTTCCCCCCATTTCATCCAGCCTAGTCCATATCATCTTTATCTCTCACCTGGTCAACTACGGGACCTCCTACTGGTCTCCTAGCCGCACTCTTGCCCTGTTTGCAACATCTATGGAGCAACCAATATGATCTTCTTAAATTTGATACCAATTGTATCATCCCCTGCTTAAAAACCTTGAATGGATTTCCAGTTCCTGTAATGGAAGTCTGAGTGATTTAGGGCAACCTTACTGCTAACGGTGTCTAAAAATCCAGGTGAAGCTTTTTTTTAAGAAAAGAAGAATTATCAAACCAAAAAAAAAGAAGAAGAAAGAAAAGAAAACCTCTTTTCAGGAAGAGAACTAGCACACTAGGCATCAAATTATTTCTTTAAAAATCAAGATGCAATGTACGACACACAACCAGAGCAAACGAGGCACACAGGAAACAGCCACTATGGCCAAGAACTAGCAGAAATAAAACACGCAGATTCTCAAAGATTTTATAGTATTGTTATTATCAGACTAAGCTGCTAGCTTAATCTGTCAAAGACATAAAAGTCAAGTTTAAGTTTTGAAAAATAACAAAAAAAAACTATAAAAAGTGATAAAGAAGATTTTTAAACAACCCAATGTAAATTAAGAATTTAAAAATGCAAGACCAAACATTATTATGGCAGATTTGACTTTACAAAAAGAGAATAGCAACTTAGTTTATAGGGAAAATACATTCTACAAAATACAACACATGGAGACGACAAGATGGAAAAATAACAGAAGTGAGCACAATACATAGAAGATACAATAAGAAGATTGAATATACATTTACTTAGACTCCAAGGAAGAAAAGTGAGAGAGAGAGAGGAGTAGAACAGAAACAATATATGAAAGAAATGGCTAAGAATATTCCAGACCTGACTAAAAATATCAGTCACAGATTTCAAGAAGCTGAAGGAATCCCAAACAGAATAAATTAAAAAGAAGCTCACACATGGACACATTATAGCAAAGCTGCAGAAAGACAGAGACAAAAAAGAAGTTCCATAACAGCAACCAGAGAACGGGAAAAAAAAAATGGCAGTCATTGGCAGATGGCTTCTTACCAGCAACAACAAAAAACAGAAATAGAATGATACCATCAATGTGTTTAGAAAAAAATAACTCTCAACCTAGAATTTCATACCCAGGAAAAAAATTCTCGAAGAACAAAGGTAGAATAAAGGTATTTTCAGGCAAAGCTCTGGGACTGTATTGCCAACAGCTTCATATCAGGTTTGAAGAAGCTACTTTGAGCAGAAGGGAACTCATTTCACAGGAAGTGTTACGTGTGCAGAAAGGAATGAAGAACAAACGAAGACATAAATATATGAGGTTAAGCTATATAACTAAAAAACAGCATCTTAGCCTGTGATTCCCTAGATAGCAGATCCTGGGACAAAGCAGGCAAAACCCCAGGGAGAACTGGGACAGCAAAACAGGAAAGGAGAAAAAGACAGTCAAAAGAGTTTATTACTGAGCAAGCCTCTTGCGCACAGCTGCAGCTCAATCTCACCAGGGCGTCCTGAGAAGCCAAGTAAAATTTTCCACCCAAAGGGCGAAAGAGAGGAATACTTATTCACTAGCTTCTGTCCCCATTTGGCCATCATCCTAGTCACACTTCCAGGCTGTGGATGCGTGAGTGCTAAGCAGGTTCATGCAGACAGGAGGTGAGAGGGTTAAGAAAATGTGAGATGGAAGATCAGAAATGTTCAATATGTAGACGGAGTTAAAGTGTTTTTAGGTCCTTGTCCTTCCTGGAATGAGATAAAGGCATTCTTTAGACTTTGGTAAGGTAATGATTTCTAGAGTAATTTCTAGAGTAACCACTAAAAGAATGTAACCATTAAGTATAAGGGACAAATAAAGGAAAATTAAATTTTAAAAATACTTAAATAAAAAATAAAGTGAAAAAAGGACTATAGAATATAACAGAATAAAAGCACAAAATAAAATTTTACCTTTAAACTCATATACATCTGTATTTATACTAAATACAAATAGATTAAATTCCCAGTTAAAAATAAAGATTATCAAACCGAAGACCAAAATACATAAATAGTAAAATTTCACCATGGGATATGAAATCAAGACTTGCTAAAGGGCTCAGCATATCACGTTATCAAATTAAAACACCTATGGTGTGAGTTCTTTATATATTTTGGAGATCAAACCCTTGTCCCGTGTGTCACTGGCAAATATGTTCTCCCATACAGTTTGTCCCTTTTCATTTTGGTGATGGTTTCTTTAGCCCTGCAGAAGTTTTTTAGTTTGATGGAGTCCCATTTGTTTATTTTTTTTCCTTATTTCCCTTGTTCTAGGACATATATAAGGAAAAATGAACTCATACAACTCAACACCAGGAAGACAAACAATCCAATTAAAAAATGTGCAAAAGATCTGAACAGATACTTCTCCAAGGAGGACATACAAAGGGCCCATAAATATATGAAAAGACACTCAACATCACTAGTCATCAGAAAGATGCAAATTAAAACCACAAAGAGATATCACTTCACATCTGTCAGAATGGCCATCATTAATAAATCCACAAACAACAAGTGTTGATGAGAATGCAAAAAAAAGGGGAACCTTAGTACACTGTTGGTGGGAATGCAGACTGGTGCAGCCACTGTGGAAAATAGTATGGAATTTTCTCAAAAAACTAAAAATGGAACTGCCATTTGACCCAGCAATTCTGCCACTGGGAATATACCCTAAGAATCCCAAATCACCAATTCAAAAGAACCTATGCATCCCAATGTTCACTGCAGTGCTATTTACAATAGCCAAGGGCTGGGAACAGCCCAAGTGCCCATCAGTAAATGGGTGGATCAAAAAACTGGGGTACATTTACACAATGGAATTCTATGCAGTAGAAAGGAAGAAGGAGCTCCTAACTTTTGCAACAGTGTGGATGGAACTGGTTTACTTCCATAATAGTTTTCCTATAAGACTATCATGCTAAGTGGAATAAGCTAGTCAGTGAAAGACAAATACCATATGATCTCACCTGTAAGAGGAATCTAATGAACAAAATAAACTAATGAACAAAATAGGACCAGAGGCATGGAAACATGGGACAGACTGACAGTAGCCAGAGGGAAGGGGGATAATGGTGGGAAGAAGGGGAAGGGACTAGACAAAAACACATATGAATGACCCATGGACATGGACAACAATGTGAGGATTGACTGTGGGAGTGGGGGTAGAATGGGCGGAGGAGAGCAAAGGGAGAGAAAGTGGGATAACTGTAATAAAATAACAATTTTAAAAATGATTTAATAAAAAATTTTTTTAAAAATACCTATTGTGGTCAAGATGCCTATTCTTCCAAAATTAATGTACAAGGGTGGGTAAAAGTAGGCTTACAGTTGTGAGTACATGAATCACGGAATTTATTCTTGTATTATCATTTATTTATTATTACATCATTTACTTGTTATATACACCATACAGTTATAACGCACTGTAAACCTACTTTTGCCCACCCATATACAAATTTAATACTACCAAAATTAAAACAGCAACAAATTTTTTTTGAAAACTTTGCCAAATAATCCAAAAGAAATCTGGAGAATATTCAAGAACATTTTTTAAAGTAGAATAATGAAAGATGTTAACAATACCCATAAAACCGCAAGCAGAGACAGACATAATCACACCAATTCATATGTGAACACTGACAGCTTTCTGAATGCATTTCCATTTATTATTTCATTTGATCCATGTAATAAATCTTATACATTGAACAGGCATTATACAGGGGAAGAAACTAAATCTTACAAAGTTTAACTTATGCAAATTTACCTGGCGAATGATTCAGCTAAAGCTCAATTCTAGCTCAAACTCACTGCTGGTGGTACTCTGGTGCAATGTCTTCAGAACTGGCTATGGTCAGTAATGGGCTCTACTTCTAGAATCAGACCACAGTTTTATATATAACAGGGCAAATATAAAGGAGATTACCGTGTGAGAAATAGCCTGGGTTTATTATAAATTGTTTTTCTTTGAGCATAAAAATAGCACAATGTTGACATAATGACAATACAAGCAACAATCTCAGGCAGAATTGTCCCTTGGGTGTCTAAAATCTGATATTAATCAACTACTTAGCACAAGCTTTAAGAGTTGATTCCCCCCCCCCGCAGATAACACCATAAACCTGTAATCTTTTCTATGTATCTTAACACCTCCAGAATTTTTGTACATCTTTTGCTACTGTAATTTTTTTAATTTTATTTTAATTTATTTTTAGAGAGAGGAGAAGGAAGGGGGAGAGGGATAGAAACATCAGCATGAGAGAGAAACATTGATTAGTTGCCTCTTGCACATCCCCAGCTGGGGACCTGGCCTACAACCCAGGCATGTGCCCTGACTGGGAATCTACCCAGCGACCTTTATGTCCACAGGCCGGCACTCAATCCCCTGTGTCACACCAGCCGGGGCGGTCCTCTCTCTTTCTTTCTTTCTTTCTTTTTTTTTTTTTTTTTTTTTAACAATATCAGCTTATGTTTAGAAAGCATCCGAGCTGACTCAAGGCATGTGCCTTGAACCAACTACCATACATTCTGCTTTGTGTACTTGCAAATATACCTAACACTTCCCTCTTCCCCACCGTGATGGCAGCTACTTACAGCTGATTCTGCAGCTGCCCCGAGTCTCGCGGAGTACTACATCAATACAGAAAGATGTGAGTGAACAAATCTGTCAGGTCTTCAAAATTAGGACACTTGACAGTGCTGATGATGATGACGACAACAAAAACATCTCCTTCCACAACATCAAAGCATAATAAATTATTTAACCAGCTTCCTGCAGAAAGCCAACAAGGGAAACTCTACAATATGGGCTTGCTTCAGGAAGTATGCCTCTTTTTCTCCAAATTTAAGCCAGCCCAGAAAGAGGTGAGATAGAAAATCTGTATCACCAGCAGACATCTCTTACAGCAGGGGTGTCAAACTCATTTTCACCGGGGGCCGCATCAGCCTCACAGTTGCCTTCAAAGGGCCGGATGTCATTTCAACTCCTTAACAATTAAGGAGTAGTTACATTTACACAGTCCTAAAATTATTTTGGCCTTTTGAAGGCACCCGCAAGGCTGATGCGGCCCCCGGTGAAAATGAGTTTGCCAGGCCTGTCTTACAGAGTATGGAACACAAGCTCTGCTTCAGGACTATCAAATGTCGCTACTCACAGGTCCCACAAAGGCTACAGTGTTCATCCTGGAATCGGTTGTTAGGTTTCCAGTGAATGAAAAACGATGATGAATTAGTCCTTTAGACATCCATGGTGAGTGAGCATTAAGGAACCTGGTTACACACAAATATGTTTTTCTCTCATATGGGTCTCAAATATGCCCCATTTTTAAGGAAGTAAAACTTTTTAAGTGTTTTTAGGACCAGAACATGGTCCTTTTCACATATTATTATACATAATTCTTGAATATTTATTTTACATCCAAAAAGAGTTATTTTATATAGTCAGTTTTATCATGTAAAATTAACATACAGCAATGCAATGTCAAAGAAATTCCATAAAGTCATAAATTCCTCAGCCTCCATTTACCTATCTCATGCATCCCATTTTTCCTGACCATTAGTTACCTAATTATGTTTAATATTAAAAGGAATACAAGAGAAGGGAACCAGGCCTCCTATACAAAAACAAACATGTATTGTTCTCCTTGTAAAAAAAAAAGAAAGAAATTATCGCTCTCCCTGGGAGACCAAGTCATTGTAACGAATTACGAAGCTCTGAGAAAGCCTGAAGCCCTTTTCAGCCTCCAGCTGATCATCCGTGTGTGACTCATTCACGGGAAATCTCTGCCTGAACATTTGGATTCTTAGCCAAGCACCGCCTCATTGTCTCCAGGCCGAAACTACGCTGAAAGTTCAGCCAACCTCTCGCTTTCCTGGCACACACACTGCCAGAAACGTAGTCACTTCTGAGGGATCCTTTTATCACCCCGTGGCTAGTGATTAGTCTCAAACTCCTCTGCCTTTGAGACTGCGCTCTCGCTTTAAGAATGCACCCTCCACCCCCCTTTATCCCCTTTCTGCTGGCCCTCCCTAGCCCCTGCACATGGCATCTATCCATCGTCTCAGTCCAACTGCCGTTCTTGACAACTTCTCCTAAAACCAGACAAGTCGAGGGGTCACCAAGGGAGTTGGGAGAAGACCAACTTTTGAAGCTCATCATTGAAAAGCTGAAAGCCCTTGACTGTAGGCAAAGGCTGAATGGAATCCCCATCTGCTGCCTTTGCAAGTGTGTCTTGATTACCTGATTTTTCTCTATCCCATCAAGATGTCTGGAACGAAGAAGGAAATTCTACTTTGGCCCCAAGTGACTGACAGGCATCCTTCCTTCTCACTTTCTTTAAGACAGCCCAGTGCATGGACTAGGCCCTATTTCTCCTCATTCTCATTATGACAACAGCCAGAATGACTACCTGATCCTCACATTTTATCTGTAGTCCGCCTGTCTCCATCCCCAGAGTCAGACTCTCTTCCTCTGTCTACACCTGACTGTAACGAGATTGACCACAACCTTGCTGAGACAAAGCTGAGTAGGCTGACCCTCACCAGGACCCCAGCCACTTCTGGGTGCCAAGTTGTCTCTGTGCTTCTCCGGAGAGCACCCCACCATGTACCCTCTTCATTGGCCCCCAGGACTCCCCTTTGCTCCCGACTGTCTGCGTAGCTGGTGTTACCACCTCACTGAGGGGCACCGCTGCCTCGGGAACCATCAGCGCAGTATTTCCAAGCCAGGGTGCCAGAGAATATGTCTAACAAGGAGAGCTTGAGCCCACCTTCGGGCTTTGCACCGGGATAACTGGCCCTCGGTAGAAAGCTGTGGCTCCTCGAAGTTTCTTGAGACATCAGTTTTACATAATAGCAATAGCTTAAAACTTCTTAAATATTCAAACAAAGGGCAGATTCTTGGGGAGTAAAAGACAGAGTGTAAATAGTTTTTAAAAATAAAACTCAACACTTCTAGGACATTTTGAAATACAGATGGAAAATTCTAGCATGAATCCAGGCCACGCCCCCTCAACCCAGGTGTAGGCATCGTCTCCCAAGGGTAGGCGTTCACTCTTCTCACCTGTTCCTGAGAACACGGGCAAGACCTGGCCCTGGGATTGCTTCCCATTATTTAAGGCGACTCCTGTTGGCAGGAGTACATTTCACGTTTTACAGATGTGGCTGTTTTCCCTGCAGCCCCACCACCAACCACTCACGTGGGGCTACTCCACATGTTGTGCTTGAGAAAAGTTTGCAGGGCTGACGTGGCTTCAGAGAGTTTTCCTCTAGACTGACCTTCGAAGTGGAATTATTTTTGTGGGAGTTACAAAGACATTGATATTTCAATGCTAACTGTGGATAATTTCCTTTTTTATTCATTTGCTACTATAAACTGAGCTTCAATGAGCACTCTTAATTTATGTGCGTACACATCATTAATTATTTCTCTAAAGATAACAGGAGAGGCATCTGTTTCTAAAAAAAGTATAAACTGGCCGAATATTTCTATTTTTACTAGGTCATGGTCTATTTTATTAGGTCATGGGTGGGACACAGGCCTCTGGTGGCAGAAAGCAGTCTGCCTGTGAATACCGAGGTCATACTGAGGCTTGCAAAATGTCATCTTCAAGGTCCCCTGACCACATCTGACCACAGCCCAAATCACTCAAACATCCTAAATATAACAAACAACAAAAGTGAGGAGGAGGCGGACTTAGTAAGGCCCAGAACTGGATTTTACTAAGCCTATTACCCCTGAGAATCCTAGCTCCTCGCAGAAAGCGTTGCAGGACACAAATCTTACCTTTAATACTAAAACCCCACAGGATCGTACAGATAAATGCTACTGCAGACCGCACTGAACTTGAGGGCCGTGAGCACTACTGCAATTTAACAGACAAACGTATACCTTTCTTCCTCAAAATGTGGGTTGTAAAGAATATGAATAGCAGGAGAAAATGAGTATGTAACTCGCACAACAAGGCTACGCAGCTGACACTCTCTGCTTCTTTTAAGGCTCATCCTGTAAGTTTACACCCTTCATTTAATTAGCTCTGGGCATCACCCCACATTCATAAAAACCAAGAGGTTATACAGCCAACACCTCAGTACCCTTTCCCCACCCTGGGAGAACCTGCTGTACCTGTATATTCAGAGGGGGAGAGACTGACCATTGAACACCAGTGTGCTGGTGCTTCCTGCTTGCTAACCGTTTCCTCCTCATGACTGCCTTCAAAATGAATAGCATTAGCCTCAACTCCAGATAGAGACACGAAAGGTCATGGTAGGCACGGATTTGTTGAATATATATATGAAGTTTGATCTGCAGTCCCAAACACAGCACAGCTATGCGATCGTGGAGGCTGATATACGCGGCCTTTCTAGGATCGTCATAAAGGAATAAATGGCTGTGAGCACAGTTAATGACCCGTTGAAATAGAGATCAGTGCGGCCAGAGTTCAGAGAGGGGTTGCATTCCTCTATGGAAAATGATGAGAATCCCCGGAGTCCATAGAAATCTCACAGATGCTCTGTCTGAACCCTTGTTTGGGGCCAAATTATGGCTCTCGGTTTATCTGATGAAAGGTAACTCAAGTCATTCGTCAAGGTCAATACAAGAAGCACACCAAAAGTCACGGCTCTGTTGCCCCTGAATGGCAACAGAAAATAATTGTAGCACATCTATGGCATCTTTGGAAAAATAAAAACTCTATAATCAGCGAAATTGAACAGAATGTCACCCACGCTGCTTCCCAAATCCCCCATAAAATGCTAAGGACCAGGGGAACACAACATTACACAGAACAGCAAAGTAACTCAACTAAGTGTGATTTTTATATTCGGGTTGATTAAAGACGTTACCTGCCTCAACAAGCTTCAAAAACTGCCCTGGATGGATCTTTTCCCCCCGCATGTCTCATAAGTTACACAGTTCATTGAATCTGTATTTTACAGAACATATCACGGTCTCAGCCTTGTAAATGCCAACGCCAAGCCACCAGCCCCTTTCATTCTGTGTTGTGATTATGGACTAAATGATTTCATAAACATATTGGTTATCTCACATGGGGCACGAGGCTGTCTTCGAGCCCCTACAACCTGTCATCACTGTTAATGAGATATCGACCTCCTCGTAACCCAAGCGAAGAAAAGGTTCCCTGTTGAATGTCAGCCAAGAAGAAAACCCTCCCGAACTTCTGCAGACTCTGAAAACTCCTCTCAACACCCGATCAGGAACGGCCTCCGCAAATGCGCCCGGGGCATGACCACACCAGCGGGGCCACGTCTGCACAACGTGAAACGGGGGCATTGACGATGCCTGGGATCCTCTCCCTCCCCATGGCAACAAGGGCCACCTTAAGCAGGTGGAGCCTTGAGAGCACATTTCTCAAACGTCGTCGTATTAAAGACTCCCTAAGAGCCGAGAATGGTGAACGCAATACCCGGCGTTTCTGAAGGCATGGCTGTTGGATCCTATCGTACCAAAATTTCCTGGAAGTCTCGTGTGATATCTTTAAACTTTTATTATACATCTTACATCCCATTCCACAATATATCCAGGCTTTAGTTTAGTATTTAAGAGGCTTCAGATCAAGTGAAATTGATACTCCAGGAAGCGGAACCGTAGTGATACTGGATGCCAAGTACGCTGTGGCCTTCACCCCCATCCTCCAAAACCTCAGGGGGCCACATACCCCAGTTTAAGATCCTCAGTCTTACAGAGTTTTCTGAATGGAGCTAGTCTCGTTTAATTTCGAGAATGGGGAAATTGATAACATTGGACATAGTTTGCAATTACAGAATATTCTAAATGTCTCCTTCCTTAGGTACAATAAAGCCTTCCCCTGTATTCTTGTCAGATTCCATAACACCATTGTCTTTATATTACTGTTAGTAGACCACAGGCAAAGGTATAGATAATTGTACTTTTACACACACAGGCACGTGCCACCTAGCAATGCTTCTGTCAGATATGGACCGCATGTACCACAGTGACCCAGTCAGGTCACAATGGAGGTGAAACATTCCTGCTGCCTAGCGACATCCTAGCAGTGGCAAGGACGTAGTGCAGCACCTGTCTGTTCTGTGCTGGTCTTAGCCTATGCAGGGTGGCACTACCTGCTAGAAATGCCGGGGGAGGCACTCACCTGGGCGCCAGCGAGCTTCCCGCAGCCATCTCCGTTCTACGCCAAAGTTACCACTGGACGGACCCTTGGGGTTCTTAATTTGATTGCAAAGTGCCCTTCAGCAATAACCATTAGGGAACTTTGAGGAGAGGACAGGAAAACATAATATAGCTAATTTTAACTCAACTGTGCCAAGGCAGTATTTCTGGTGTGGGAGAGGGCAACACTTTTAGTTTGTAATTAAACTTAAAGTAGCAAGTAAATTATGGTAACTATTTGCATATAGGCTAATGAAAATGCCAGTCTTAATATCAAAGCAATCACCAAAACAGACTCCTTTCCATCCAAAGAATCTAACATTATTTTTCAATTCAAATTAGCCTGGTAATAGAGGACCTAGGGCTCCCATTTCAATTTGGGATGCAACAGTAGGCTAGAATATTTTGATTCCATTTCTCCAAAGATCAATCTTAAAAAAAACATCAGCTGAACATCCTGAAAACCATTTTTAACTGTCATTGCTGGGATAATAAGTTCAACTAACTGTAAAAATAGGCCTCTTACAGAAACGGCTTTGTGAAATTATCCTCTGGGAAATGTGAGACTTCATGCATTCATTCCATCGGAGGAGAAGTTAAAACCACTCATGCATTACCAGTTCACACATAATGACAGACGAAAGTTCTTTACCAATGATAACAGATACCCTGCTGGGGTCAAGATGCCTTCGCAACAGGCGCTGCAAAGAAGGACCCTGTGTCGGCTTCCCACATTCAGAAACGTACTGACAATAGGCAGACAGCTGCAACTGTGAGATTAAAGAATCTTCCAAAACCTTCTTCATTCTAATCCTCCTTGGTCTTAACCTGCTTCTGCAAGAGCTGCCCGGTTATAAAATACAAGCAATCTATGTCTTTATACCACATTGTTGTGTTTGAATTAGGTGCAAGCAATGAGCAAAAATTTATCGCAGGTCCATTGAATGAATATGATAAATATATCATGGCACATTGAATGAATATAATGAGTTAAACTTCTCTAAATGTTTCCTAATTCATGTTCCCTTACCAGAAAGCTAGTTCCTCTGCCTGCACCCAGACTATTGGGCCTGGAAAGAGAACAGGGAAGATGCTGTTTCAGCTGATAGGAGGAAAACATGGAGGGGCGTCCATGCCCCACAAGAGAGAGGGAAGCCCACCCTGGCAGCTCTGCAAGACCCACACTTAGCATATGAGGAGGCTCTGGAGCAAAGAGGAAACTGTAATAAGAGACATAAAGAAACTGACTTTGGTTTCCACACCTGAACACGGTGTGAGCCAATTTGGAACCCTCTCGTACAGCAGTTGGAACAGAGGCAGTGGGGGAAGAATTGAGTCGCCCGATGGTCCACAGCAGCAGAGTCAGAGTGAACCCAGAAACCCGCATTTGAGGGATGCGGTGCCCAGCTTGCGTTGTGGGTCAATGTGTGAAGTGGTCCAGCTTGACCAACCGGTCCCGATTCATCTGGGAGCTTTCTGGGTTTTAGCCCTGAAAGGCTGATGTCTCAGGAAACCCCTCAGTCCTGCGTGAATGCTACCTCTGTTATATGTCAGTTTGCAATCATTCATTACAAGTATAGTAGTAAATACGAAACAGAACATTTTGATTGGGTTAGTAGCCATTTAATGTAGATTATAATAACACAGCTCCACAAACCTTATCTTCGAGGGAACATAGAAGCTTAGCAGTTCTCAACAGACACTCATTTCAACTGCCTTTTGAGAACGGCTTACAGGCAGAATTTTGGCATGAGGTCTGTCTGACTTCTTAAAGTATTTATTAAATAAACAAAACCCTAAAGCTGACCCATATTGTCCTGGACAAGTGCTTAAGAAAAACAATCATTCTTCGCATTATACTGGTGCAAGGGTAACATACAGAAATGTTCGTATGTGTTTGCTTCGGCCACCGCAGCATGCCTGGCACACTCGGAACGCTGAGACCGACCGGTAAGCTGTGACAATGCAAAGGCAGCGGCCGCAAACCCACCGCTGACATGAGCCACGCACGCTGGGCAGCAGGGGAGCGTGGGATGGATGGATCAGCCCAGCTACCTGTCAGTGTCCTGCCTACACGCAGGAGGAGCAGATGGAAGGGGAGAATGGAAGAATGCCTGAGGCCCTGCCTCCTCCTTACCTCAGTCCAGGCAGAAGTCACGTGTCCACTGACTTCAGCTTCTAAATTTAGCTTCCAGAATGGATTGATAATATGCCTTTGCTCTCGTCACCCAAAGTCAGTAAGAAACTTAGCCATGACATCACCACAAATTATGACTACTTTTAGGGAAATGTGTCCTATTTAAATGAGTCACATAATGAGAAAGGGTCACACACATGTAGAAGGGATCGACATTTAATAATAAGGGACCCCTTACCGACCAAGCTCATTTGAATTTTTGGTCCATGTGAGTTTTAGCTTCTCTCTTTTTACCTCCCAGTCCCTCGATAGATGTGATAATTAAAAGTAAAATGGTATCAAACTGCATGGATGATCAAAAAATTAAATCATCACCTTCTGGTAAAAAGATATTATTTGTAAATATATTTGGTATCTATTTCTATTTATTTAAATATATTTCTGGACATAAGAAATATGCTCATTGGCTACAAGCCTGGGCTCTGACACAGTGAGAGGTGACATGAGCAGCCCTGTGACCTTGTAAATAAAAGGGAGGAGTAGACTTATGGTCTCTTGTCAGAGGAAACAAGCAAAGCGTTTTGAAGTCAATGTGTCTTCTCTATATCGAGTACGGTGAGGAGAGGGGCTATGGGCACAGCCTCAGATCGGGACAGAGAAATGAAAATGGACAGGACCAGCACCACGTTACATCCTGCTATTCCTGCGTCTGACCACCAAGCACTCTCCCTGCACGACCCTAAGGGGACATTTGCACTCAGTGCTCTGCCCAGATGTCCTGGACCTTCTCACTGGTTAGCAGACTATTCTCAAGCGTACATAGGGCATGCTCCAGACAGATCATATGTTAGTCCACAAAACAAGACTTAACAAATTGAAGAAGATTCATGAACAAAGCCAAAGGGGGGTAGGATGGAGGGTGGGAGTGGGTGCACTGGGGAAAGTGATGGTGGGAAAAATGGAGACAATGGTGCTTGAACAACAATAAAAAAAATTATATTAAAAAAAAAACAAGAAATCATACCAAGTATCTTTCCAACCATGCTGGGTACTCGCCACTTGCCACTCCCCAGCACTTGTCCACATTTCCCTGTCCCACCCTGGACCCCAGAAGGCTGAACTTGGTGGAATGCATCACCCAGACTCTTTGGCCCTCTGGCTTTTTGTTGCATTTGGCCAATAGAGGTACCATTAAGCAGCTGAACGGGAGGGGTGAGAAGCTACATGTTTACTCTCTGGCTCCATCCCTGCTACACAACACTTTGACAGTGTCCACGTTTCCTACCCAAGCCCACAGCTCCCTTCAGACAGCCCCTCCCCAACAGAGACAACACCTGCCAAGTTCCCATTCCCACCCCTTGTGCTGGGGACCACCCTGCCTGGTTTCAGGAGCATAACCCCACCCCAACCCCCACCCCCCCACCCCCGCCACCATGGCTAAGGCTAAGTGAGTGACCTTCAGACCACAATCCACTAAGGAGACAAAGTTTATCTCCCCAGCAGGGGTGCTGCCTCTGCTCCTTTTACTTCGCCCTGCCTGGTCCCCAGTGCTTGATCGGTTAGCCAATGACGGGTAAGATTCCTCAAGGGAAGAACGACCTAAGACAGGCATGATCACAGGGCCCCCAGGGAAGGACTTGGGGGCTACAGAAAGGGGGTGAAGGACCCTCACTCCTCAGCTTTGACATAGCCTGAGTCCTCATTCTGTCTGTGAGAAGTCTCCTAATCTCTTGGCTGCCTTACTTGCCCTACCTGACTTAAACCTGAAACAATGCCGGTGGTGGGTGCTGCCCTGTGCTGAAAAGGGTGGGTTCCCTAGGGCATCAGACCTAAGAAAGAATATGTAAAATCCTGTGAAACCTGCTTTGTTTAGAATGCTCTCAGTTAAATGATAAGTATCCAAGCAGGAAGTGAGTTTGTACCCCAGAGTTTTATGGCCATTTAGCTATCTGACCCTGAGTCAAAATAGGCCCTCAGAGTTCTTTGTATGTTATCTATTGTTTGATCCTTACTGCCTGACAATGATTAATGAGCTTTATGTACACACCCTGTATTCCTATGCAAATTGAATCCAATAAAAGCTTTTCCAGGCAAGGTTCCGGGGTGCTCTCCTCTTGAGAGAGAAGTCCCACCATCCCTTTTCCTCCACAGGACTCAGTAGTCCATGCGAATTTATTTTGTCTCATCCATAACACCAGTGTCCAAGTCACCCTTGTCCATCGTGAGAGGCAGTGGCTTCCCACCAATTTGGGTGCCACAGTGCCTCACCAATTCTCATTAAGCTCTCTGAAACTACATCTGCACACGCCATCTATTTTCTACAAGACCCCGACTGATCTTCCACTGTTAGCATAAACAGAGCACTGAGCCACTCCAACGAAGAATTTGAGTTGTAAGCAACAATTCCTTTCCTATATTCATGGAGCAAGCAGCATGCTAGAACCAACATCTGACTCCACATGAAGGCAAATGAAGCTTCTTAATTAATCTATCCCATCGCTTCCAATCAGCATTATGAAGGCTTGTGCTAAAGAGATATGTCTGTTTTGTGAAATCCTGCCACAGAGGACTGAGTCTGCATCAAAGAACAAGGTGGCAGACATGGGAGGCAGCCTTGCTGGAGGGAGCCAGCCTTCAGCACGTGGTGTCAGGGGGTCAGAAGCAATTGTGAGGGGTTAATTTGGGTTGTTCTGAATGGCCGACCCCAAGAAAATATGGTTCAGGACGGGTGATGCACACAAGCAATGGGGCAGCAGAGGATTCTCGTGGTGATTAATGAAAGTCTTGGCCTCTGACTTCCTTAAACTCACAAAGAAAATTAAATTTTCTACCAGATCTCTACTCTGACTGGGGCCAGAGAAGCTTGTTGTTTATCCCTCAGGATGCAGGCAGGGAAAGGAGTGATCTTGAGAAAATACAATGACCTGAGTGTCTGGGACTCCCTCCCCCTTTTCTCTAACAGCCAAGCCTCATCGCTAAACTGCACTGAAGGAAGGGAAGACCCATGACCTGTGTGGAGCCTCCTGCCAAGTGCTGGGCATTTTGCAGACTTTGTCTCATTTGGGATGACTTCCACATAACCCTGCGGGTCGGCTATAGGTGGAAGGAACCTTCCTGAGGAAACGAGTCAAGAGACAAAGCCACTCTAATTAATAGTCCAGGGTCATAGAATATTATTCTGCCTTTCCTAACCCATTTATCAAAACAGAGCAAGGGGAGTTGGTGGGGGTAGGGGGGAGGAATAAATAGGTGAAACACAGATGTTGAATGGGGTGAAACTATTCTCTATGAAACCATAAAGGTGGGTATATGCCTTTATGCATTTGTCAAAACCCATAGTGCAACAGAAGTAAAACATAATGTAAATTACTGACTATAGTTAATAGTAATGGATCGGTACTGAGTCATTGATTGTAACAAATGTACCACATGAACACAAGATAATAATAGGGAAACTGTGTTCGCAGTGAGGGTGGGGTGTTGAAGAATGAGTATATAGAACTATTTTCTCAATTATTCTGTAACTCTAGAACTGTACTAAAAAAGTAAAGCCTATTAATTATTAAAAATTATAATAACAATCTCACTCACTGAGCACCTCCCCTTTGTATTGCTTTAGAGTGCATCTGGTCTTTTTCACAATGCGGGTACCGTTGGCCCTTTGTATCTACCAGTTCCTTATCTGCAGATTCAACCAATCAATCAATCAATCCATAGTCAGTCGAATCCAAGAATGAGGAACCCATGGACATGGAGGGTTGCCTAAGAGACCTGAGCATCCTCAGGTTTTGGAATCACGTGGTACCTGGACCCGATCCCTTGCAGATACCGGGGGGTGACTATATAGGCAGTTTTGTAACTGGGACTACTAGCCTGGTCTATACATGCTGGTCGTAGGAGATGGCCCAATGCTAAGTGTCCAGCTGCAACCAGGTGCCCCAGGATACTAAGAGCTCAGTGGGAAAAGAGAGAAGAAAATCCAGTTAATCATCTGTGAACAAAGGATGAAGGTCATAGTGGCAGGATTATTTCTTCCTGGTAATACTCTTAGCAGGTGACAGAAATTAGGAAGAGCTATGAGAGGCTCCTGTGGTCATGTTTGGCTTTATTGTTTAATTTATAGGAGCTACAATCATGAGTGATGTGTCTGAAGTGGGGAGCAGATAAGTGTATCCAGACTCCTGTAATATAACAGTTACTGTGGTATTAGGAGAAAACCTTAAGATTCTGATAGCCAGAACTGCCTCTGGGTTTTGTAAGATATTCCAGGAACTTGAGAAGTCTGTTTACTGAAGGGTGTTGGGTTACCTTGGGTTTTCAGGAGGCAGAGGCTCAGACACAGGGAGTTTATTAGAGGGGTGATCCCAGGAAGCAGAAGTGAGGAGGTGAGGAGAGGCAGGACAGGGAAGAAAAACCAACATAGTCAGGATAAAAGGACTTATGTAAAAGGGCTTGAGAGCTGGCAACTGGCAGATAACACCCAAAACTCTCTGCAAAATATCAAAACTAGTGGGACAAGGCCACTTATGGTTGAACAAGACAAAAGCTGGGCTGCTCCTAGTCACGACTGAACACAAAGATAAAGACACTGTAAGAGCACAAAAATAGCCTAACATCCATTTCTTTCTAACACAATGAGTCCATTTAGATAGAAATTATTAAAATACCCAGTCATCAAATTGCCCTCAATTCAGCACCCAATTCAGGGGGAAAAAAAAAAAAAAACAGACTTCCTACAATGCTTTAAAAATCACACAGCACAAGCTAAAAGAGCCCACGGTTGTGTTCTCCTGTTGCAGAGAACAAATTGACACCATTTTGATTGACTTCAGGTAAGGTGCTGCGGGCCTTGGCTGATGGAATTGACACCGATCAGTTCGTGAGTTCGTTTACGTGGCAGGTGACAGAGACTTAGTCCCATTGTGGACACCACAGAACTGCAGAGCGTGCATCTCAGAATTATACCACCAGAGGATGGAGACTAGAGAATTACCAGGGGAGTCCCATTCCTCCAAACTTGAGAATCATCCCCTGGGCATGAACTCCTCTGCATTGTTGGATTGCACATGGATGAGGGTGACCAACCTTCCACAGCTTCAGAGGGATCTCAGGGACAGCAAAGAGAGCGACACCTGGAGTTGTGCTCATTGCGGGGCTCTGGTGAAGTATGTGGAACTGTCCGCCAGAGACGTGTGGGTACCGGGGGGGGGGGCATGCATCACACATTGTGCCACTTGAGATAATCCTCTTTTTACAGAGGTGGGTACAGAGACTTGAAGAGGTTAGAAAGGTTGCCCTGGGGTCACATGGCCATTTTCTCAATGTTAAAAAACAACAGTGTTTACATCTTTTTCTGGATGCATTTCTGTGATCTTGTAAAGGAAAGAGAATTTTTTTTAAGTTCTATCTTTCATTGTATCAAATAGCAGAACAGGGCTTGGAGAGAACCTGCAACTACAGACCATCGTGAGGCATGTGCAGGGTCCTGGGGAGCAGTGGCTTGCAAACTGCCAGTCTGGAACCCCTTTCTCCTTCTGACGAAGCCTGATGGGGACCTGGAGCAGAGGCTGAGAGCCTCCCCTACTTGGGACAAACTTTATGGCCTCAGTCAGCTTCTGAGGCTTCTCCATGAACGCCCAAACCCTGAAGAGCACAGGATACATCCAAATAAAAGACAGAATGCTGGAGGTTTGAGTGCCTACACCAGCGTGACCTCCAACAGCTTGTTACACAGAGTTAGTCATGTCACTTACCCTGGCCCTGAGGTTCTGGTTCCTCTCATACTTGACAGGGCCACCCCATTTACCAGCCAACAGTTGAGGGCTAAGTGGACTGATAAACAGCCAACTCTGCTGACATCATTCACAACTGACTCCATTCATTCTCCAAGTACAAAGCCAACTGGTTGACCCTCACCATGCCACAATGGCCCGCTGTGGCACTCACCCTCCTTTATTATTCACGTGTTGAAAGCCAGTGTCTCATGCCCCATGACTACCATCACAATAGGTACACAGAGACAAGGTGAAACCAAATCCTCTAGTTCTTGTTTGCAATTTCTCTTGGGAACAAAAAAGAAAGAAAGCATGCAGAGTTATGTGATTGGGTGTAAATATACGGAACAGAAATGAGAGGGTCTTAGGAGCCCAGAGATCCATGGAGGGTGGAAAAGGGGAAGGGAGGAAGGAAGGAGGGAAAGAGGGAAGGAGGGAAGGAGGGAAGGAGGGAAGGAAGGAAGGAAGGAAGGAAGGAAGGAAGGAAGGAAGGAAGGAAAAGAAAGAAAGAAAGAAAGAAAGAAAGAAAGAAAGAAAGAAAGAAAGAAAGAAAGGAAGGAAGGAAGAAAGAAGGAGGGGAGGGAAGAGAGAAGGAAGGGAAGGGAAGGGAAGGGAAGGGAAGGGAAGGGAAGGGAAGGGAAGGGAAGGGAAGGGAAAGATAGAAAGAAAAGACAGAGGACAGGGGAACCTATCACCAAGCTGCTACCTGTATTAAAGAGTGAAATGATGCGTCATCTGGGATTTGCTCTCAAATTCTCCAACAGAAGCAAAAGTGGGAGGACAGATGAAACAAGCTGGGAAAACACTGCTAATTTAAAGCTGGGTCCTGGGTACGTGGAAGTGCATTTCTTCTCTGAAACGTCCCATGTGTAAAGGGTCCCATTAGAGAACGGCGGTGCTGGGTTTTTAAGCACCTTGTGTTTGTGCCCACCTTCAACACTTTGCACATTATCATGGCAAATCTTTTAAAAAGCTGATTCATCTTACAGATGAAGACTCGAAATGTCAAAGTAATGAAGTAATTTACCCAAAGAGGGCTGGAGCCAGGAGTTTCCAGAGATCTCTGACCTGAAGAAAGGCCTTGTGAAGAGGTCCAGCTGGATTCGACCTTGACTTCTCAGGGAGGCAAAGCCATTCCAGCAACAGGAACAAATCTCCTGAGACAGACCTTCCCTTCCCTTCCCTTCCCTTCCCTTCCCTTCCCTTCCCGCACTATGAGAAAATGGTTTTGCAACTCACAAAATGTATTTTATTATCCCATTAATACAACTGTCTCATCACCTAATCAACCCTGAGTGAACTAACAAAGATGATTAGACTGACAATCAGGTATTGAAATGGAGGACTGATCCACCTGAGATGTCTGGGGTGACGAAGACTAGTAACCCACCAGCGGCTTGCTCTGTCTCACCCACACCCTGATTCCAAAGTGGGAGTAAAGGGGAGAGGGAGCCCAGACAGCGGAATCAGCAGAAGCTCTCGCTCCGCAGAGATTTTGGAAAACTAACTTTCCTTCTTCCTTTCTCACTCCCAGCTCCTTGTATATATATAGTTACTGAGCACACCCACTGCAGGCTGGGCACCATGCAGACTGGATGTGGGGCTACAGAGGTGCAGTAGATCAGACAGACCTCCAAGGGCTCCAAGCCCAGCATCCAAGAAAGGTGGGTGAGCATCTAAGTTCAGAAGGGGAGGTCTGCCTGGGGTGGGGCCGCTCAGAGGAAGCTGAGCGCACATTCCACCATGAAGCAGAGTGGGGCTTAGGCAAACAAAAACTCGGAGGACTACCCAGGCAAAGCTGGACATGCTTAAGATGTGTTTGGCTAGGGGAGCGGGTGAGGGGAGTGGGTAGGGGACGGCTATAAGAAGTTACAGAGGGAGGTGAAGGAAAGAGTCCCTTAGACTTGAGTGCAGACTTGGGAGCCACTGATGCTTTGTGGACTAGGCAGATGTGTCCATACACATTGCGGTGGATTACATTTGAATGGGGTGGTTTTTTACTCCACCCCTTCCCATGTGACTTTGCATTTCCCCCATATAATTCCCATCCCTTGACTTCAGGATCAGCTATAAAACTTGCAATAGCCAAGGGGATCTTAGCAGATGTGGCACAAAGGTGGTATCTGCAGTGGGGACTTCCTCTTGGCCCTCTCCCATTGTCATGACAGAGGCATGCCCTGGGGAGGAGACTGGTCCAGGAAAGATGAGACACCATGCTTGAGAGAGCCCCAGACTTGCAGTGAGAAGTGGAGTGTCCCAGACATCGCAGTCAAAGCAGAACCACTCAACCAGCCCCTACTTAGATCGGTCCACCTCCAGCCAACTCCTGATGCATGAACAGTCCCCCTGAGATCAACAGAGGCATATAGCTGACCTGAAGATGCATGAGCTAAATAAAGGCTTTTGTTGCACGCCACTAAGATTTTTTTGTGCTTACTTGTTACATAGCAATAGCTGACTAATACACTCACCATATTTCTCTCTCAAAAAAAAAATCAGGGAATTTTGACAAGGAAGCTAATCAATTTGTAGATAATCCAGGCCACCTGTGAAGCTAAAGCTAGCATGTACTTCTCTCTTCCTCTCACGGAAGAGAGGGCAGGACACTGCTGGAAACAGCTACGGAAAAGGCATGGCTCTGGGTAAGATAATACGCACTCGTTCCTCCCATGTATGTCTTCCTAACCTTCCAGAAGAAACAAGACTTTTTCCTAGAAGTTAAGGATATTCTACAGGGTCCTGGGAAACTTTTAGCCAATCCTGCGGAGTTGGCAAGCAAACTGCTCTAGAAAAGGAGACATTAAAAGCCCCAAAACTCTAGACTCACACACACACACAAAACCTCCAAAGCTAAATATTTGAAGATTTTGCAGTGTGCAGAGAGGAAAACACATTCTCACCCTAGAAAAAGAGTTGCTTTGTATAACAAATTGATCTTCTTCAACATATAAAAACTTACATTTCTGAAGCCACAACCAATAGGGTGTCTTGGGCATGTGCAAGGCAATGGAGTTCTCTGGTTTTAAAATGTTGGCTGACCCTTAACAATGTTAAAAGGTTACAGTGGTACAGGCCTCACAACTGTCAGCAACTCTGTTATTAAGAAAAAAAGTGTACAATTTGAACATTTCAGTCGGAGACCTTATCTCCTCTTCCTGACAGCTGGTCCCGGCAAGCTTGGGCTAAGCAGCTCTGAACGTTTATTGCTTCCCTAAGCCAGGAATTAGGGCTGGTAGCTGTTGAGAGAGAGACAGTTAGTTGTCCCCAAAACTGACATTCAAATTCTAACAAACTTTCTCTTTCTCACAGACCAAAATTCAGGCAGAAATGGACTCAGACTGCCTGGCAGCCTTACCTGTGCCCACACCTGGTCCCATGCCCCAGCCCCCCGATCGCTCAGAGACTGGGGTCCGGCCAATGCTGCCCAGCCTGCCTCCTGGTTTACCCTGAAGACATGCTCCCCCTGCCGGAGCCGCCCACCCATCTGATGAATCAGGATGCTTCAAGCAAAAAGATGGTGCTTCTAATCTTTAGGGCATTTTTTCCAGTCTTTTAGAGCATCAATAGCAACATTGATCTTATCAAAGTATAAAAGCTCCCCTTTTAGCCATCAGAAAAGCATGGCCCTGATGTGGCTCAGTTGGTTGGGCATCATCCTGCAAAGAGGTTCCCAGTCAGGGCACATTCCTGGGTTGCAGGTTCAGTCCCAAGGTCAGGGTGTATACAAGAGGCAACTAACAAATGTTTCTCTCTAACATCAGTGTTTATTTTTCTCTTTCTAGCTCCCTTCCCATCTCTCTAAAAATAAATAAAATCTTTTTTTGATGGGTGTACATAATCCCTTCCCACAGCCTCACCCTATCCTTTAGCATCACTTGGCATCTGAGCTTTTCCCCATAACAACCCATCCTCAGACCACCTAACAGCCTCAGTTCATTCCTGTCCCCATCCTTGGTCCAAGATCCAGCCCATCGCTGGGCCTCAGCCTGACCTCCAGGATGGGGTGAAGCTATGCCAGGGAGCCTAGTGAGGCACAGGGGCAGGGCTGCACTCTCTAGAGCTTACCCACAGAGTTCTCATTGCCATGAGCAAGAACATCTTGTTGCAGTGACACAATCCCTATCTTGTCAGACAGAAGCATCCCATTTTGAGAGACTGAACCTAGCAGGGCAGAAAATGAGAAAGATACCAAACCCTGATTGTCAAGGAAAGCACTTATCAGAAGCCAGTACAGCTCACATCCCTTGGGTACAGGATAAGCAAGCAGGAGCCTGGCCTTGTGAAACTCAGGTCACTCCCTGATCAGAAAGCTAAGCCCCCCAGCCCGGCCACAGCGCCCTGGAGACAAGGATGGATTCCCTGAAAGTCTCTGCCTCTCCTGGGAGAGGCCAAACAGTATGTTGCTAATGGCGCCATCTGGTGGCTCCTTGAGGGTGTGCCAGCCTGTGAAGCTGAAAGGCACCAGCAAAATCTCAACCAAAAGGGTTCAGAAAAGTTACAGTTTCTCTGCCTTTAATTCTATCTTCCACTTGCTCACTCTTGTTTAACAGTCAAGATTTTTCTGGTGCCCCCCAAAAATGAGCATGATGAGGAGAAACTCGCCAAACTCCAGGTCAATTTGGAATAAAGCAAGTTACTCCTTTGCTGGGGGGCATTGGACATCCAATCAGCCAGGAAGATGTTGGAATGTGCCCACCCACGGGGGGCTTGCAGCACTGTGTGTGGCTGTCCCCTTCTGCCTTCCCCCTCAATGGCTTGGAGAGGAGGACAGGGGAGAGCCTTCCCTGGCTGCCCCGGGCACAGCAGGGTCCCGGGACCTCACTGTCCTCAGCCCACAATGAATACTGTGACTGCCAAATTATCCAGGGGGCAGTGGCACAACTCAGAAGCCTTTTTTAACGTTTTCCAGTCGTCTTCCAAATTAATGCTCACCTCACTGCTTAATAAATGCCACAAGGAGACAGTATCCAGCTCGCCCCAAAAAATCTTACAGCAAACGCAAGAATAAGGGAAGGGCAACTGAGCAACCATGCCCCCGAAGGTCTGAGACGACTGTTGTCGCCACCAGGAGGTGTTCTTTCAGCTCCGCCCCGCCCGGGAAGTGACTATTTCTGGGGAAAAGTACCACTAGAGCTCCTGCTGCAGTATTTCTGATCATGCCAGAGAAATCACAGCAGACAAAGGGGACACAGGCCTCCGGGAGAGGCTATGGTCAGGGAACTAGACTGAATGGCCCACGGTTCCCGGCCTCACAAAAAATTCGGGTGCTCCAAGCTGACGCTGGACGAGCCCAAGAGGCTGGGACAAAAGGTGTGTCACAGCATTCACCGGTGTGGACACGTGACAGGGGACTGCGGAGGCCTCCCCTTGGCCTAATCTCCAGAAAGACCCCAGGACCTTGGCACACACCCAGGGTGGAGAGGTGCCCACCTGAGGTGAAACTTCCTGTCAATGCCGCAGAATGGGCGTTAGAAAACAAAGAAGGGTGATCCTGCCTGCACACCCCGGATCAGAGACGCGGAGTCACAGCAACCCAACCGCATGGGCGGGAGCAGACTTTGCAGACGCATGCCACTAGAATTGGAGGGACCCAGGAGGAACTATAAAATGGAGACTGAAGGCAAAGCGCCGGAAGTACGGAGTTCAATCCCAACCATTTAAAGCCCGGAGCCGCCACAGTTCTCTGTAGACCGGCCTGGTGTCTGACCACGCTGGTGAAATGTGACTCCCAGATTCTCAGTGAGGACGCCCTGGAAGCATGAGTCAGAGCCTGTGATTCATAACTATAGCTCTTGAGTGCTCGGTCACCTTGTCACTGAAGATCTCGATAAGAGTCCCCGGAGCATCCTCTCCCAGGAGGTGCAGGAAGTCCCCGAAGTTCCGGGGGGGGGGCACAGTGAGGGCTTCTCCCTCCATGGGGGACTGTGACAGGAGACCAGAGAGACCAGCAACCCCTCCCAGGGAGACCGGCAGGGCCTCTGAGATGCCATCTCTCTGCCTCTCCAGAGAGGCCTCAACAGGGTGATTTTCTTTCCTTCAGACACAAATTATTTTACTCCATCCCCCTTAGACTCAGATCTGTAGTCAGGTCAGTTCTCAAAAAGCAATTACTTGATTGTCAAAACTCATCAAGCTGAACACTTAAGAGCAGTGCATTGCATTGTATGCTAAATAGCCCTCAACTTAAAAAAAAAAAAAAAAAGCAATGCTTGCTACAGGTATTCATAAAATCTGGAAACAGAGGCAATTATAAATGTCCTCCAAGACATCTTCAGTTTGCAAAAAGTGGTATTTCCACACTGTGGGACACCCCAGATTTGGGTTCGGTTAATGAAGACTGGACATGCAGTATAACATTCCCATTCTATAGAGTGTGGGCCCCAACATTCCCACCACGAGGAGTTACCTGGGCAAGGCAGACCCCGGTGGGCAGCCCCCAACACGGTGCCAGAACAGCAGCAAACAGAATTGGCTCTGAGGTGGGGGGAAATATCCTTTATGGTTTTTTTCTTTCAAACTAGATTGGGAAAGAAAAGATCTAAGATCTATTACCACCCACTGTGCTTCCTTGGGCAAGTTTTCGTGCCCTCCCTGGGCATTAGGTGTTCAACTGTAAAAGGAGTAAGATAACCAAGATCTACGTACGTCTGAACTGTTACAATTCATTCTGTAGTTTCACCATCCCAGAGCGCTCAGGCGACCTTCCCTGTAAATCATAGAAGGGAGGCATCCGGCAAAGTGACCCTCCATAGGAAGATGCTGCTATTCCGAGTTGCTGGATAGAAAACCAGGACCACACAGCAAACTGAGCACGCGCTGCCTCAGGACCTCCACACCACTGAAGAGAAATGCGTGCTGGGTGTCCCTGTCGCTAAGGGTAAAACCACCACAACTGCACTTTTGGAGACTCCTTGGAATGACTGGTCGAGGACCAGAGCACAAAGGTCTCACACCCCTGTGGTAGCGCTAGAATGACCCCTCCAGCCAGCAGGTGTGAGCTCTGGAGTACGCCAGCTTGGAAACGCCGACGGCCGGCACCCCAGAGTGGGCTATGAACGTCTGCCAGCAAACCATCAGCTGCTAAGCCCAGGCCAGCACCGCTTTCACAGTCCAGAGGGGAAAAAAACAACCAGGATGAAGCCCAGGGATTAAAACCTCAGCCCAGTCACCTGCCTGTGCAGCATTGGGCTAAACTTGGCTGACTCGACCCAGATAAGGTCATTGCGGAGGGGGTGTTTTAAAATATTTTAAGAAACGGTAAACACACCGCAATGCAACACCAGCAAATAATATCCAAAGCTGACCGCGCACTTAGTACTTACAGCGTGGGCCCCATTGTGATTCCAAGTGCCAACAGCACCACCTGCTGCCCAGACCGTGAAAAGTCTGGCTTGTTCCTTTCTCGTCAACACCATCAACACACAGTGCTTTAAGCTGGTGGGTCTCACACCAGGCCAGCAGGCTGAGGATCCGGAGTGCTCTCCAAGAGCTGTGAGCTGTTTGCACGTGTTTTCGTTTTTATGATAACCTAACAAACTTAATACTAACAGATGCCAGATCATCGGGATGATGAAGGAAAGGAGAGCCCTCAAACCAGGTTCCGGGCCTGCCTTTATTTTGCGTTTGTTAAGGATACGGCTAGGAGGTTGAGTCAGGTGCTGCGATTTTAACTGTGGCGTGTTACTGAAACAGCAGGGGTGCACTAACTTCTCAGGGAAGCATTTATACTCTGTCGGAGCCAAAGGACGCAGCTGCGAGTTCCAGAGTGATTGCAGGAACGCGTAGGGAGTTCGGTAATCTCGGGGCTCAGGTGGTATCAGCATAACCCCACAGCATCGGAGACCGAGCCCCAGGGAGCACGTGTCACTTGCAAAGACCATGTGGTGGAAGCAAAACATTGTCCCTCCCATGGAGCCGGTATAGACTATTGATGCAGATTTTTTTTGAAGATCATTTGTCATTTTGTTTTTATTTAATGGTTCAGTACAGATTATAAGGCTAAGAGATATATACCTGAGTTGTTTCAAATACTTAAACCATATCAAAACATTATTTACTTCTAACTTCTTTTAACCTGTCTCCCTATTTCTATCCCCCTTATGTGCACCTAGTGTTATTTGTTGAATAGATGAATAAATTATTTCAACACAGAGGATTTGGTAGAATTTCCTTCCTCTAAAAGGGGTCCTCTATATAAAACTCAGTATTAGTCAGGTGTTGGCTTCAATCCTGGTGTGCTGTGTAAAAAACGCCAAATTGTCAATGGCTTACAGCCACGTGTTCTTCTCACCTGCAGGTGTGCAGGTCAGTTAGGGTCACTCTGCCTCCACCTACAGGCCAGGGTCAGGTGTGCTCCACGCGGCCCTCATCTTCGAGCCAGGGCGCGCTCCTTGGGCGGCAGGCAGGCGGTAGAGTGCAGGATGCCGAGCTAAATAGGCAAACACATTAAAACCACTGCACCCGTTGTATTTGCTCACTTTCTATTGGCCAAAGCCAGTCACATGGTCAACATCGGCGGCTTAAGGAAGTTCAGTCCTCTCACAGAGGTTGCCTGAAGCCAGGACATGGGCAAGGAGAGAAGGTGGAGTTGTGAGCAAATCATACGCTCTGTTACAGACCACATTTTAGAGACACTGCCTTTAAGGAAAGGGGTCATTTACAGTCCTTTTACTCCCTCAAAAAAATATAGAACCTCCGGTCCAAGTGGTAACTGAGTCTGTACATTTTACTCTCGTCTCTCATTTCTGAAATCTCCACCAAAATAACTAAATGACCCTGGGGTCACAAATTCTAAGTCATAATAGGAAACCAGCGAGGGTGGAAACCGTACGCCCCAAAGTTTTCAAATTGAAACGGCAAAGGGCAGCCTGGGAGACGTGTCTGCCTTTCCACCATCGGCGGAACTGCTAAGAAAGGCCCAACTGGAAAATCGGATCCAGGGTCCCATCATCTCTAAACCAAAGTGGTTCGAGGGGGTTGGGGGTGTGGCAGCCAGCCAACAGCAAAGTCCTACAGGAATGGCCCTTAAGCTGCTGCCAAGGCCCGATGGAATGGGGTCCTCAGCAGGTTGACCGCGCTTCTCCTCAGAGCCCACCCATGCACCGTGCATGTGGGTAGTGAGCTGAGTAGTAGCTGGACCCTGCTGAGAGCGCCCCCAGCGGTGGGTGGCCGCGCTGGTTGGGGAGGGACCTTGGTCCCCTGGAAGCTTCCGTCTGCTGAAATAGACATGGAGGGGAAAACGCCCAGCACAGAGGCGGCTCCCAGGGTAAGGTGCCTCCCTCTACGGACAGGACGAACTCCACTGACTCTCCCCGAGGGAGGAAGGAACCTGCCCCAGGGGCCGGTACTGTACAAACGTGACCCGTCTGGTCTGTACGGATGAGCGGTCAGAATAATCACAGGGTGCACAGAATGGCTCCGCAGTTTAAACGCAGCAGCCTCACCTGACTGGAGAGCCTCAGTTGGTTGGGCATCGTCCTGCAAACCGAAAGGTCTCTGGTTTGATTCCCGGTCAGAGCACATACCTGGGCTTCCGGTCAGGATACAAGAGGCAACCGATTGATGTTTCTCTCCCTCTCTTTCTCCCTCCCTTTCCCACTCTCTAAAAATGAAAAAATAAAATCTTTATTTTAAAAAAGAAGCAGGGGAAAGTAAAACTGAATTCTTCAACTCCTTGCACCAAAATAAATTCTGGATGGATGAAATGGTTAATGTTTAAATGTTTAAGAAAGATATACATAGGAAAGTAGTTAATATTTAACCCAAAGCAAAGAAGCCCAAGGAGTCAGATCATCAGAAGAAGACCATGTTTCCTGGAAGGGAAGCGGCCAGGATTATGCCCCTAGAGCGAGGGACAGCAAGCAGAAAGTGGCACTTAGCGGAGGCTCTAAAGATCCCAAAGATTTCCGGCCCAGCCCCACCCTCCCCTTCCGGGAAAATCTACCCCAATTTATGTCCTCCAAAAGGGGCAGCCCAAGTGCCACGGGACCTCCCCCAATACCAATCAGACACAGCTGATTGGGCTAGGGATGGACACATGACCCAAGCTGAGCCAATCAGAGTTTCTTTCCCAGGAATCTGGAAATGCATCCCTGAGAGACAGAGCCGGTTAGCTCTGAGGGCCCAGGCTGGGCACCAGGATACCCATAAACATGAGGGAACGCGACCCAAGAAGCTGACGTGAAGCAAGTTTATGGGCAGGGGACGAAAACAAGAGGAACCCGGTTCAAGACCTAGCTAAGAGTCCACTGGGCCCCAGAGAGATGGCGAGCCTGGAGCATCAGCACAGGTGACCTCTGGTTCCCAGGAAACCGTTTCCATGAGATGTCTCCCCTCCCCATAGCCTTGCAATAAGTCCCCTCGCTACCCACGTATTTTAGACAGCTCATCTTCTTTGTCAAGACGCAACTTATATGGATACACGTGTCACGGAAAGTGCCTTAAGAAGGCACACAGTGGAGGTGAGGGGCAGTGTATGCAGGAGAAGCCACTGCTGGCTTGTTCTGCTTGAGCGTGATGTCAGGGAGCCAGGGAGGCACAACCTGGGCAAACACGTGCAGAAGGGAAGCCCACGCAGCCAGTGCAGAAGCAGCAAACATGGGGTAAATGTCCCACGGAGCTTCTGTCATTTTCTTTTAATTCTTATTGAATGTATTGTGACATTGGTTAATAAAATTATACAGGTTTCAGATGTACAATTCTACAATACATCATCTGTATATTGTACTGTGTGTTCGCTACCCAAAGTCAAGTCTCCCTCCTTCCATCACCATTTATCCCCCATTCGAGCTCTTCCACCTCCCTCCACCCCCTTCCCCTCTGGTAACCACCATACTGTTGTCTGTGTCCATGAGTTGGTTCTTGTTTTGGTTTTTTTGCTTAATCCCTTCACGTTTTTCACCCAGCCCCTCAACCACCCTCCTGACAGCTGTCACTCTGTTCTCCGTATCTATGAGTCTGTTTCTATTTCGTCTGTTTGTTTATTTTGTTCATTAGATTCCATATTATCAGTGAAATTGTATGGCATTTGTCTTTCTCTGACTGGCGTATTCACATCTGTCATTTTCAAGGGAGTCAGCAGAGTGGAGAAAACAGTGATGTTCAGCCCTTGCACAAGTTTCCTAAGGGCTGGAAAAGGCACGCAGGCAGCAGGAAAGCAGCTGCCTCTGGTTACAAAGGCCAGCCCTCTGGTTCCAAGCAGGGGACCAGCCCAGCAGCCTTTTTATGACCTCACATTGTTTCCCTGGCTGGAGTTTTACCCCTGAGGGCAAGCTTGGAGAAAGAACTGCAATCACCCCTCCAACTGGAAGGCTCAGCTCCCCTTCCTTAATGAGAGTTCTTTGTTGGTGCCACTGGGCAAACCTTGGGTCTTTTATAAAAATAGAATCAAACTTTGCTGATCCCATTTTGGGAAATGGAGACTCTTCCTGCGAAAATGTTTTGGCTTTGTCTTTTAACGAGCCCAAATGTGCAGAGCAGCCCAGGACCGCAGCCAGAAAGTGAGCAGCTGAGCCTCAAAGAAAGGAGGAAGAAACTAAGAGACGCCCAGCAAGTCATGGGCCACCATCATTTCCACTTCAGTTTTTCTAGATTATGCAGCTTTGTCCATTGGCCATGTCCCCACAGCCAGAATCTGAGCTGCAAAGTCATTGTAAGCGCTGCTGATGCAAAGGTGGATGGGGGAGCAGGCACCTTCCTTTGCTCCTTCTGTCCACCTCCCGCAGTCTCGTCCTCTCCGGGTCTCAGAAGCACAGAAGTGAGAGCCCAGCCCTCTACTTCTGTGTGGCTACATATGTCTTGAGATAGAATTCGTGGTGTGTCCTCCCTGCATTTCTCCTTTTCCCCTCAGTTCAAGCTGGTTTCAGGGCACATGGAATCTTCTGGTTTTGTTTCCAAAAACCATGACTGGGATTAAGGTAAGTCACTCTCCTTGGCCACAAAATTTAAGGAGCCATGAAAAACAAAAACAACAACAGCAACAAAACCCTCGGCAATCAAGATTAAATAATATTTTAAGGCAACAGTCTTAAAAAATAAAAATAAAAAAATTTTTTAAATCCATGATTTTTAAGGTGTCTAAGGGGGGATTCTTCATTCACCGCCCCCTAATCCCAGCCCTGCCCAGAGGTGAATTTGGATGACCTATGGAGGATGGAAGGAGGGGGAGAGGAGTTTACGGAGAGAAATGGAGGAAGAAAGGGTTCTCCCCTGAGCCATACAAAGAGCTTCTCCCTGCTTGAGTGAAGAGAGAGAGAGAATTCTATAGGCTCTGGGAGCCACGAGACCCAAGTGGAGACCCACTGAGGGGTGAGAACCTTCAAGAAGAATCATCAGTACGACCACGGAGATAAGACCCTCGGCAGTGGTACATACAACTCCAGGCCCTGGGATGGCAAGGAAGCAAGAGAGAAGTGGGCGGGGACCGTGGAGGTGTCAAAAGTAGCCCCTCGGAACAGATCACCAAGGGTTGCCCCCCCAAGATGTGGCATTTCACAAGACAGTGGAACTGGGAGTATACAGTCAAAATATAATCCATTTGACAGAAAATAAAATTATGCAATGATTGCACACCTGTGGTTTCAGACTAATAAAAATACCTGCCATATCCAGGTACAGAAACTAAAGCCAAAGGTAAGGTTAATTGGGCAACTTGCATTATGATTGAATTTTTAAAAAAGAAGAAGACTGGGTAAATCTACATGTGATGGAGAAATGTATCAGTTTCAACATGTCACTTTCAAGTGGCATCCTCCATCTTAGGAAGAATGCTCATTAAAATCACATTTTTCCGTTTCCCGAGTTACCTCTGTGATGCTCCTGCATAAATCTCTCTCTGTCAAATGCCCGGAGCCTCCGATGAAGACAGACAGGACTGACGGGAAGCGAGAACGATCACAGAGCCAAAGGTGGTCTCCCAGCCCCCACCTCCCACCAAGTTCTTTTGGGGAGTTGGAGCTGAGAATTTACACAGCACGCCTCCTTCCGTCAGATCAGGAGAGAGACCAAGATCTCTCCGGCAAAATTTCCTTTCAGGCCATGATGAAGTTATTGGCTTTCTGTTGACATAAACTACACAGGGATCTCACTAGACGCAGCATCATTTTCTCCGTGCTGCGCAGTATTTATAATAGCCGCTGGATTTCTCGGTGTAATTTTTCTTAAGGTCAAATTTTCTTCTCCAGGTATAGTCGGTGATATGAAACTTGTCAGAACAAATCTCGATACACCTTTATATTCTCATATTATTCAATTCCCAGATTCTATCAGGAAAATAGACAAGGAGAAAAGCAATTACCATGAACAATAAAACACATATGTGAGGCTTCTCTGTACAGTAGCTGTATAAAACAGAAAGAATCCAACCCAGGGGGAAAAGAGAAATTTCCACTATTTATTCCAAGTACTATTGCTTTCTGGAAAATAATTACAGAGTTTTCACTGTAATTTATTTCCAGATTCCAGGACACAATCCTGTAAGAGACACCTCAGGTTTAATAAGAGCTTTCAAGGGGAAAAGGAAACTCTATTAAGTACTTGTCAATTGTGAAATGCACTCCAACTGAAGAAATGCTGAGAATGAATTAAAAAAAAAAAAAAAAAAAACAGCCATGGAGATTCAATTTCACAGCAATTCAGTGTTTAGTGTTTGCCAGGGAGGGAGGGATGCAGCGATTCCACCCTGGGCCCCAGGGGCAAGATCACAAAACTTGGGATCCAGACCCAGAAAAGGGGAGCGGTGTGTTTTTCCATTCCCCGGGCAACCACACGTGGAGGGCAGAGCCATGGCCTTGGATTGCCGGGAGCTCAGCTCCACCGTTGACTACATCCGCGACCACTGCTTCCTCATCAGTAAACCCGGATGTCTTCATTCCTGCAACAAACTTTTATGATGAGTGCAAAATTTTCCAGGCACAGCCCTAGACACTGATGATACCTAAGGGAACAAGACAGAGACGGTCCCTGCCCTGCGGCAGAGGGAGGGGCTGGGCACTGACCGAAGGAACCAGAGCAGTCCAGACGAGAAATGGGACAGAAATGGGACTGGGGAGGGGACAGCCTTTCAAGGAGGCAGCTTCTCCAAAGAGGCAGCATTTGAGCTGAGACCTCCAAGAACTTAAAGAAAATCATTCCAGAGTCAGGAAACAGCCAGCGCAAAGGCGCCCAAAGGAGGAGGTGACCTGCTTGAGATGCCGCAGAAGGGTCTGCACGACAGCAGCAGAGCCAGCGGAGGCGAGAGGGGCGGGGATGGAATCCCGGAGGCGGGGGCGGGGAGGGCCGGCTCCTGCAGCAGCTGTAGGGCGCCCTGAGGACTCCGGTTGTGTTCCAATGTCGTGGGAAGTCGTTCTAACCCGAGGGCACGTGATGACATTTTTGTTTTAGACATTCACCCTGGCTATGGTCTTTCACACGAGACCTGCTGGGGTGAGATAATAATGCCAATACCCTGAGGATGTCTGGGGATTAGCTGAGGAAATCTCGAGGAGCTGGCACGGTGCCCGGCCCTCGCCTGTGCTCCGAAATGGCCACTATTAATTGTAACACACACGAACCTCTGCGCCCGGCGCGTTCATTCCAGCGACCACAGCGCATTCAGTCATCAGCTGCAGAGCTATTTCCCCGCCAGGGCACTTCCCGAGGCCACAGCCCACATCCGGCAGCTGGCGTCTTTGACAATGCACGTGACAGTGGGCAAGTCAGGTCACTTTTCTGAGTGAGGTCACTTCCCTGAGCTCAGTCTCCCTAACTGTGAAGTGGGGCTGTGAATCCTACCTCCCGATCCCGTGGTTTTAAGGTAGAAATGAGACACAGGAATTCACTCCAAGACCTAGAAAGTGCCACGCAAGTGTCAAAGTTTAAGAAGCAGTTTCTGTGTTACTACTTCTCAATTATATCCAGATATTAACATTTTAGGAATTTCAAAAAAAGAAGAAGAAGAAGACGAAAGAAAGAAAGAAAAAGAATACAGAGGAAACCGGGAGGGAAAAGAGGAAATTTTTTTTTTTTTAATTTTGTGTGAGAAGGGAAATTAATGCAAAATCAAGTTGGCATATCTGGTCAAACCGAAGCCTTTCTAGGTCTCGGAAGAGAAAAGTCCTCCACGTGTACACACAGAGGAGGGCATCAGACGGCCAGTGCAGTGTGCTTGTAACAACAGAATCAGTGAGAAACGGCCTCAACGTCCATCAGGTGGGAAACCAGGACGCTAAGTGCAAGCAAGATTCAGGCAACCATTGAGGAAGGAAAACGAATGGAGGTGGGCTGGATTCAAAGTGGGGGACGGGGATACCAAGGATGATGTCCATGAGTTCGATTTGCTCAGCAGAGCCATCCCCTGAGCCAGGGAGCCAGGGCGGAGGACCGGGTTTGGGTGATGGCCCAAGCTCTGCCCTGGAGGAACTTCCGATACCTACGCGTGGGTGTGTCATGTGGGTGTGTCACCTGGCCAGTCAGACAGATGGTCTGAGCTTGGAGCAGAAGGCTGGACTGGGGACTCGAATGGTGGAGGGGAGAGGAGGGAGGAGAATCATCTGCTGATGGACCGTGAGTGGAGGGAAACTGCCGAGAGAGGAGGGAGTGAAGCTCTCTCTCGCTCTGTCGGCAGAGGAGCACCGGTCTTGAAGTCGAGGACCAGCCCTGAGGCGCTACCAGTGTAGTGTTTTTAACAGCTTTATTGAGGTGTAATCGACACGCAATAGACCACACATATTGAAAGGGCCACTGTGATGGGTTTGACACAGATACGCCCGTGGATCCATAGTTACATTCAAGGCAATAAACACATCTGTCACCTCCAAAGTTACCTGGCGTTCCTTTGTAACACTTCCCCTCGCCTCACTCCAGGCAAACCCTGACCTGCTTTCTGCCACTATGCCTTGGTGTTCACTTTCTAGAATTGTATATAAACAGAATCATACAGAACAGAGACTTCTTGGTCTGGTGCCTTATATTCAGCCTAAGTATTTTGAGTTTTGTCCCATGCTGTCCCTGTATCAAGAGTTCACTCCTTTTTATTCCAAATAGTATTCATGGCTTACACACTCACCAATTTATGGACATTTCCGTTGTGAATATTTGTGTCCAAGTATTTTTGAGGCCACCTGCTTTAATTTCTCTTGTAACTATGTGGTAGAATGGCTGGATTGCGGGGTAGGTAGATGTTTAACCTTTTCAGGAACTGCCCAATTGTTCTCCGAAGGGGGAAGACCATTTTATATCCCCAGCAGCAAGGTGCGAGAGTTCTGGTTGCTCCTAATCCTCTCCAGTGCTTGGTATGGTCATAGTTTCCATCATAGCCATTTCATTTTAGCCATTCTGATAGGTGTATGGTGCTCTTCCGTTGTGGTTCTGATTTACCTTTCCCTAGTGACTAATGATGGAGCTGGTAGCTCCATCAGTGGAGCTCTTAGCCAGTGGAAAAATATGAAACCCATACAGGAGACCCAAAGGGGTGCACAGGGATGCAGGAAGAAAAGCAGGAAAAAAATGTGGCATCCCAGAAGTCAGCAGGAGAAATGCCTTGAAAAGGCAGTGGTCAACAGAAGCATACGATGCTAACGTGAAGGCTAGGGATTATCTTTTGGAGTTCGGGCTTTGGTGACTTTATCAAAAGGTATTTCAGTAGCAATTCCAGCTTTCAGCCTCTTTCTGCATGTTCGGAATGAGCACCATTGCACTGCCTGCTGGGTCCCAGCTCCACAGGGCCCCTCTTTTTTCAGCCCCTGAGGTTAGAGCACCAGCTGGTACCCCTTCCAGCAGTTCCAAGTTTCAGGGTGGGGTGGGGTGGGGGAGTGGTCACAGGCTCTGTTCCGTGGAAAGCCAACTCCAAGGTGAAGATTAGCATGCAGAAGGTGCATTAGGGAATGGTCCCAGGGTTATCACCTCTGGCAGAGGAGGGAAAGAAGCAGGATTGGGCAAGGAAAAAGCTGGGCTGTGATGCTGTCTCAGCCCAGGGATCAGCCAATCCCCATGAGGAGAATGGCCCATCATTGTGCCCATTGGCCACTCCTTACATGGACCAGCCTTTGGATGCAAGCTGCCACAGGAGGAGGGTCATGAGCCTGGGTGAGCCAGTTCTTCCCAGCTAAGCACATCCCCATAGATGGTGACCACTGTGGGCTGTCAGCCAGCACCCTGGGCAGTTTATTCCCTTTGATCTTGAAGCAGGATGTGGGTGGCACACTGAGCATCCCTGACAAGGGGTTTCTCCTCCAAGCTTCTAGTTCCTAATCACCCCAACCTCTTCCCTTGGCTCCCTACCTAGGAATGGAAGTCAATTCTTACAGTTAGTGTGTCTAAATTACTTCAGCACCTGCTTTGTGCTTCCGCTTTCTCCAATACCTAAGCCGTTCCTTCTACTAGGCTCTCGTGCTGCACCTGCACTCCTGACTGATACACTCCCCCACCCAGAGGACCCCAACACCGGGAGAGAAGGGAGGGGACAGCTGAGAAACCCGCACTTTGTGACTGGCTCTGTGCCCTACTGACCTGATTACGTATAACCCAGAAAGGCCAATTTGGCAAATAACAGCATTGCGTTTTGCCCTCAGCTCCTGCACACTCCCCGAGTCATCTGAACAGACCAACATCTTGGCGCAGAGGTCTGGACTGGAATCATCAAGGAGCAGGCCCTCCGTGCCCTCTGGGGGTCTGCCCTGCAGGCAGGAACAGGCCTGAGCTCTCTCAGCTCCCTGGAGCCTGCGTGTAATCCACTCACTGCACATCTGACATGTTAATGCACTAAATGGCTCCCCCGTGATCTGAAAATGTTCACACGGGCACAGCCTGAGTACCGCACTTCATGCGGAAGTGACTCCAGCTCGGGCATAATTGGCCGTAAAGCAGTATAAATGGGTATCAGGGGGACAAGGATAAATCTACGATTTCGTCATGCCATTCTTCAGGCCGCACCAGAGCTGACTCTCAGCTAAGACAAAAACGTGCGTGACCACGGCCAGCACACGCTATACAAACAGATCCTGATGGTCCATCAGGTGTCCATCGCAGCACAGGTATGTGGTCACATCGGCTTCAGGAGGCAGGTCTGAACGGTAATTCCCTGACTCTCACCACCAGCATTGAGAAGGAATCAGAACCCAGCCCACTTCAGTCATGCCAAGCACATTTTATTAACACAGAGAGACTATGATTTACCTTATTAACCTCGAAAGGGGAATGGAGACCCTGGTAAGCACCACACATGTAGTACGCTGTGAACTTGACCACAGGGAGGAAGCAAAACATATCATTATTACCAAAAATACCTCACTGATAACAAGTCTTTCCCTCCCCTCACACCCCCCCAAATGTATGAAAGGCTTCAAATATACAAATCTAAAAATAGGTTACATTTCACATTAAGACTCCAGTTTATTTTTAAAAATATACTAAGCTTCTCTCCTTCCCCTGATTCTCCAATTACACAAAGAAGCCCTTTTCACCCTCTTCCTCTGAAACGTCTATCCTCCGTGCTGGAGCAGAATGGGGGGAGCTGAACGCAGGGGCCCGAGACGGTGACTACGACGCCCGCTCCGCAGACCGCTTGTGCTGGCCCTCGCTGCCAGGGGACACCTCCTCTTGTCGGTTCGCTGTGCCGGCCTCCCCAGCAGTTTCAATCCAGGGGTGCTTAAGAACTTGGTGGGCCGTGTAGCGCTTTTTGGGGTCTACCACCAGCAACCGGCTCACCAGATCTTTGGCAGCTGTTGGAGGAAGAGAAGGCAGGGAAATGTGATGAATGCAGGTGGTTCTGAACTGTTCTTCCCTCCACCTGAGCTAAGAACACAAACACCCACGTTAGCGCCGCGTGCCACGCGAGAGCAGCGCCGTCCAGCGGAACTCTCCGTGGTGATGGGAACCTTCCACATCCGTGGCACGCACTTGGAGGGACCGAGCGTTTGAAATATGGCTGCCGCGACGAAGGAACTGAACTTTTATTGTATTTACTTTTAATTAGTGTCCATTTAAATTTTTTTAATCCTATTCTTTTATTTCATGCGTTTTTTAAATTTTATTTTAATTGTTGTTCTTGTACAGTTTTCTGGCTTTTACTCCCATCCCAGCCCACCACCCCAGCCCTCCCCACCTCCCTCCCATTTCCATGCCCCCTAGTTTTTGTCCATGTGTCCTTTATACTTGTTCCTGTAAACCCTTCCCCTTTTCCCCTGAAATTCCCTCCCCTCTCCCCTCTGGTGACTGTCAGCCTGTTCTCAATTTCAGTGTCTTTGGTTATATTTTGCTTGTCCATTTAAATTTAAGTAGCCACGTGCATCTAGGGGCAACCCCATTGGACGACGGGCTCTACGGATGTTCGTTCGTTTCTCTGGAGTCACAGGGCCAGCCCACCACTGACAGCTTCGGCACCCAGCCCAAGAGATCAAACTGAGGCCAAAACCCCGTAGGTCTACATGCTGTCAGCTTGTAAGCCAAACTATCGGGTCGTTAGATAAAGTATGTGCATCCTTCCTCCCTACATTGATAAATACGGAACTAATCTTAAATGACAGACACATTTAGGGAAAATTGGGGGTAGGAGTTGTCAATCCTATTCTACATTTTTAAGCTCAAGACTCAAAACCTCCAATTATCTAGGTCTGGATTTTACAAGGGCAGCGGGCAGAGCAGACAAATCAGTAGAAACACGGGAGAGACTCCATTTTCAACCTTTCAAACACTTTCTTTCTCTCTTTGGAAAAGTAAAGCACTTGGCAGCTTTGACTGAGGAGTTAAAGGAGCCGAAAAGGAGACTGTCGCCCCTTCTCTCCAAGGTCGCCTCACAGGACCCCTGGTGGAGCACAGGTAAAATAAGCATTCTCAGTCCATTCGACTCACAAGCACGTCTATTCATGAGATGGTTTGGATCTTTACAAGTGAGGGTTATATGTTCCTGATATTCCTGTTCACTTCCCATGTTCTTCATTTGCCTTAAGGAAAAGTATTTGGTGGCTGCAACTGGCAATTAGACTTTTCCATTAAGTCTCAAAGTAAATCCTGTTTGGGGTGTAGATTTACGTCGCGGGACATAAAGGGTGAAGCACAGCCTGTCCACAGCCCACCTCTGTGCCAGGCGCTGTAGTGGGTCTTCTGTATTCTCATCACACACCTGTCCTAGAACCTGCTCTGCAGTCAGAACCCCGGGGGGAGGGGGCTCCAGCTCTATGTCCCCTCTCCCCTTTGCTGGGAAGCCCCAAGACTCACCATCGGAGATATTGTCCCAGTAAGGGGCCAGGAACTCGAAGTGGCCCAGCTGGATGATGTTGAAGAGCTCGTCCTGGTCCCTGTCCAGGCTTCGGAAGGGGGGGAAGCCGCACAGCAGGATGTAGAGGATCACGCCGGCGGCCCACATGTCCACCTCCAGCCCGTAACCTGTGCGGCAGAGGCAGAGACACAAGCGCAGCTGAGCCCAGGGTGGGGGGGGGGGGTCAGGCGCGGTGAGGTGCACAGGGCAGAATCGCTGCTCTGGGCCACGGAGACCTCAGCTCTCAGTGAGCCAGAGCCGCTTCCACACCTGTGACTGCCAATCCCTCCGGACGTGAGGTCCGTGCCGGGGTTGCCCCCAGTCCAGTCCTCAGGCCACTGCCACTGCTTCATGATCCTTTATGACTGCTCGGTGGTAAAATAAGCACAGAAATTCAAAGTACACATTTGGAAACTCTTATCTGGCATGGCTGTGACATCTGATTGCACGACCCGTGGACACAGCTCATGGAACAGGGTATGGATCAGCTCAGGGTTGTGTAGCACACACGGTAAGTCACATGTGGCAGGACCTTGTCACCTGTCACATGCAGCAGGACTCCGCACGGGCCCACACGTGTGGGGAACTTTAAGGCCTGGCCCTTTACCAGAGACACTTGGAAGGAAGCCTGGCCTGCACCAGCAGCCTCTGCTTCCTATTTGGTCATTGCCTTCTCTCATTTCAAAAATAGTATTTATGACTCTTTTATGATTATAAAAAGATGGCTATTACTAGCTATATTCACCATGAGCACACAAACACATCTACTTTCTTTAACAAAATCAGGATCACATTGTACATATGTTATACTCAATTTCACTCACTTAATATTACATGGCATTTCCTGTATAGGAATTTCCTATGAAAAACATAAAAAGTACTCTTCAAACATATCATCTCTAATAGCTGTTAGTATTCTCTTTATATAATGAATCCTCTATGTTACAATTTAACTTTTTTCTAATTTTGTTTACAACTGTAAGCAAATCTGTGGTGAACATCCTTATATGTTAAATATGTGTGCACATCTCTGATTATGTTCTTAAAATAGCTTTCTATAAATTAAATGCACAGAGTAGTGTGCAGTAAAGGTTTTCGACTCATATTGCCCAATCACCCACCCATAGTTTATAGCAGCAGCATGTACATTTTCAAACACTTTCTTTCTCTCTTTGGAAAAGTAAAGCACTTGGCAGCTTTGACTGAGGAGTTAAATGTTCACTATTAAGCCCCAGACCAACGTTGTCAAGACCCAAATCCGCAGCAAAATCCTAAGGGAATGAGTCACCAAGGACCTCTTTCCGGCCAGCTTGAATGTCCTGTCCTCAGTTCTCAACCACTTTCACTCTCGGGAGGGGCCCATCCTGCTGGGCCTCCCACCTCCATGAGCTGTGACACTGTCCTGTCCTGCTCCTGCTCCTGCCTCCTCCACGGCCCTGTCCTCTGCGGGCGGCCCCTCCTCCCTTCTCCTCCCCGAGGGAATCTGCCCGTGGCAGCCCTTGCTGGTGTCACGGGGAGCCATTGTCTCCAGCTCCTGCCTCCATCTCTGAGCTGAGGGGTCTCAAAAACACACGCTCACCCAGAGTTTCACCTCCTTGCCAAGCAGGCCACTCCGTGTGTCCTTCTGGAAATCTCCACAAAGTCAGTGTGTCCACATTTTAACTCACCCCATCCCCACCTCCCAAAAGAGCTTCCCCTTCCAACACCCTGTTTTAGTAGGTGCCACCCCGCACGGTGGTTCTCCGAAGACTCATGCAGACAGTTGGCTCTCCTTCCTCTCACCCGGGTCACCGATGCCTCTGTGAAAACGCCTGTGGTTGCCGCGAGTGTTCTCCTGTCCCACTGTAACCAACCGTGTTCCCTCAACTGCTGCACGGCCACACTTGGCCCGGTTCCTCTGCCCGGCCTTCCCAGCTGTGGCGAGACCAGGCGCAACCTGCCCAGCCAGCTCAACTTCCCTCGGCAGCACTGGGGCTAGTCTCCCTCCCAACGTCTCTGCCACCCAACCTCCACGTGCATCGTGGTCTCCTCGTCTTAGCGGCTCTGATGCCTCTGCTGATGGGAGACTAGCTCTCCCTTCTCCCTACCACCCTCTGCCCCTTCCAGAACCTTCCCTTCGTGCATAGGGTGCTTCACCTGATTTCTCCTGGAGTGCTCAGTCGCTTAACAGTCATTCATGTATTTGGAGCCATATAGTGATAATAATATTAATACCCTTTTACGTATTTTACAGTGTGTCACTAACGCAGTTCATTGGACCCTCAGACAATATAGAAAGAGGTAATACATAGTATTCATGGAGTCTGAAGTGGGATTCCCTGTCTCAAGATGCAAGGTTGGCGGAGGAATTGTTAAGCCAATTACCTACCATTACAGGTAGCCTCGGGTGGGGGACACCAAGGGCCTTGTTTGTGTGAGTCCCCACCCAGGGCTCCGCCATCTCCCATCTCACTGTCCTGCCAACATTCCCCCCCCCCAACCCCCGCAACACACACAGTCCAACCTCATCTCTGTAATAAGGGCGGCCCTGGTTTGGAAAAAGTTCTCAGGCTTTGGCCAAGGAGAATTGCTTCAAATATTTCCATTCAAACTGAAGGGCCACCTCAGCACCAGCTCTGAGATTTTTGACTGCTCCATATTGAAAAACATAAATATTAAATATTTACAAAATCAAACTTTAATTAGTAAGTGAGCAGGAGTCCCGCAGAGCGATGCATCACACTCACCTTTCTCAGAAAGAATTTCGGGAGCTACGTACGTCGGCGTCCCGCACACGGTAAACACTGGTCTCACCACGTGCTTGGCAAGGCCAAAATCAGCCAGTTTCAAGGTGGTAGATTTGTCCTCATTCCGCTGAACCTGAAAGAAACCGACATCCCCAAACCACCAAAACTGTGGTGAGAACGAAGAAGCCAAACCACTGAGACAACAAGCATAAGAGGCTGGGACAGCAAACAATAACCCCACACACGCCCATATAGTTTAGCCCAACACCGATAAACCCAATCTGATCTCAGCGACAGGTGCTCACGTTTTCAAGTAAAGAATGAGTGAGTGAGAATTATACCGCGTTGCCAGAGATGGCTACTTCGGTTTAGACTAAAGTAAACATCGAGTCTCTCAGATGCCCTGACCGCATTTCAGGTGCGCCGTGGCTATCAGAGACGATGGCTACAGCCCTGGGCAATGCAAGTACAGCACATTTCCACCATCCCAGAAAGTCCCACTGGGCAGCATTGACCTTGAACAAGGATCATTTGTATTCAGAGTACAGACTAGTTTCCGTGAGGACTAGAAAATGCCTGCGGGCAATGCTAAGTCTAGGAAAAGAGGGATGGGGGGAGGAAAAAACTAGGAATTAGAATGAAGTAGTAGACGAATAAGCAGCAGAGGGATGTCAAATACAGGCCTAACTGAGGGGATGAAGGGGAAAGGGGTAGTTAAGGATCAAACAGACCAGGAGTCTTTAATTCTGGTTCCAAGACCTGGAGCTGGATGGTTCAGGACAATTTCATTACTGAGCTGAGCCTCCACTTCCTCATATTTTTAATAGGAGGTGACAACATCCAGCAAATAGGAGCTCCATGCAGTGTCTGTAACCGACACGGCAACGTGTTGGCCCTGGAGTGACCACCAGTCCCAGACTGCCTGGGACTCAGGGTGTTCCCAGGATGGCCGGGGGGGGGGGGGGCTTCCGTTCTGAAAACTTCCATTTTTGGAACTTTCATTTGCAAAACAGTCATGAGCAACCAAGACGAGGGGTCATGCTCGCTTGCACACAGTAAATCTTTAAAAATTAATGCTATTGAAGCTGAGATTTATTCCTAAGTGTTAGAACAGACAAACTGGTTCTAATTGTTCATATTTTCACCTGAAGGTGAAAGAAATGATGTTCCATTCTTCCTTCAGATCCCACTTCCTCTAGATTTAGAAAGGGTAGCGTCGGTCATGTTTTGAAACAGGGAAGACAGCTACCCCCGCTCTGAAATGAATGCAGAGCACTGACTGCTGTCCCATGTTCTCATTGAAACATGTCCCACCTGACGAGTCTCATCCCTTCCCACAAGTCTCGTGGCTGGCCTCCGATCCCCATCCCCACTGCCAAGTTCATCTGCCCTGTCCTTCTTCACCCTTCAAGTATCAGCACGCTAGATGGTTGTTAGGAAAAGCTGGGTCTCAACCTAAAAGAAATGAATCTCAAGAGGTGAGCTTATCAGCAAAAGAAAAAAGCAAGCAAAATATAACCAGAGACATTGAAATTAAGAACAATCCGACAGTAACCAGAGGGGAAGTGGGAGGGACAATGGGGGAAGGGTTTTCCGGAACAATTAGTTATGAAGGACACATGGACAAAACCAGGGGGGTGGGGTGTGGAAGCAAGGTAGGGAGGTGGGTTTGGCTGGGGTAGGGGGGAGCAGTGGGGGGTAAATGCAGACAACTGTAATTGAACAACAATAAAATATTTTTTTAAAGAGGTGAGCTTAGCAATCATTTAGATCACCATGCAAAAACTAATAAAACTAAAGATATATTTCACGTAAAAAAGAAATAAAGAAATGACAAAGGGGCAAACCTAGCATGCCTTATAGCAAGTAAAAGCCCCCTTGGTGCCCTGCAGGGACCCTGCGCAGCCTGAGGAATTTGTAGCAAAAGCCCTTTCTGTAACACCATGGTCAAATTCCCTGACTCTGCCTTCTGCTGGTGCAGGTGAGCCTTGGGTCCTCCTACCTCAGGTTCCCTTGGGGGCATCTGGATGGGCCTCCTCACCTCCTGCAAAGACCTCTTTGCTGGAATATTCAGTGCTGTGTACCAGTTACAAGCGCAGATTCTGACCCCAGCTGTCAGGGTCCAGACTCCAGCCCCCCACATTCTGGGTCGAGTAAGTTGTGTGCTGTGTGCCTCCAGGTCCTCATCTGTAAAATGAGGACGTGAACAGGCCATGCAAACATAGAACATCTGGGCAATGCAAGGTTCTTGGGACTACGATGAGGATTAAATGAATGGATATTTGCCACATGTAATCAAGAGTGCCCGGCACCTAAGAAGCACAATGTGAGTGTTTGTTAAGTGCACCACATCATTTTGGCCACCAAACCAGTTCATCTGTGAAGGGCAGGACTGACTTCAGGCAAAATGAGCGGCACAGGAAGCTGGCAACGATATCTCCCTGCTCCCCTTCCCAGGCCTCCTCCTTCAAACCACAGCCCCCTTTGAGGTCCAAGCTCCTTCCTCCTCCTCAACTATTACCTGACTGCACCTCATCACAGAAGCAGAACGCTCCAGCCAGGAGGGACAGTTAATGGCAGCACAGTGGTAAACATACTGAGATAAGCCTGGTGATATCACCCAAGGCAGAGGCTCGCTGGGCCATCAGAGCTTTAGCACAACTGATCAGCTTATCTGCGGGCACATGTCCTCACGCCTCTGATGGAGCCAGACGCAAGTTCCCGACATTCGGGCCTGTGCTTAGGGAGGGGGAGGGGAGGATATGCCGGGGGGAAGAACTCTGGTTCTCCCTGTCCCCATCAGGGCCACGGGCACGGCAACACTCCAAAATGCAGGGTGGGGTGGAGCAGCCTCTCCCCATTCTCCCCACACCAGAATAAGTTCTCTGGCTCCTGCCGGCGAGCTTACGTCTCCGTAAGCGGAATCCATCTTCATTACTGGGTCTGAGCCACCACGGGCCAGGCTGATCAATGTCTCCGTAATTAACCCAACCAAATGGAAAGTCATAGACGTAGAACGAAAATGCGGCTCTGCCTGGGGCTGTGTATGGAGGCAGACACAGCCCGAAAGCAGATGAGGGAGATGATTATTAGAATAATTTAAATGAGAAAACCTCATTTGGAAGGGAAGGACCAAAAACCGTGCACTGCCTGGAGGTTCCAGATGGATCATCTATATTAATCATATTTGCTGGGCGATGGTTGAAAAAAAAAATATGTCCCTCACAAATATTTGCAAATATTTCCAAACAAATGATCAACATTAAAAGCATTTGGCTGACTTACTAGACCAAAATAAAAATGCATTCCTATGTGAAATAACACTGTGGCAGACCCTTCTACGTGGTATGGGCCCAGCTCCCACTCGGAGATGCACAGGACCCACACCCACAGATAGGTTCTGTCATGGGTAATCAGATTTGCAATATACCTAAGCTGTTGTAAGGTGTGCTCTTTGCTAAAAACTCCCTTACCCTGCAAATGCTTACTGTAACTTCCTAAAATCCATGCTGAGCCTTGCAGGGGCCAGTGTGACTGACTCAACCACTTCTGCCTATTCATTTGCTAATGTACTTCTTCTGTGATGTAATGAAGGGCATTGGCTCCTTTGTTGTAAAGGGGATAGTGAGGAAGAACCATCTTGGAAGGTAAGGAGATATTATTAGAATAAAGGCCGGTCACGGCGGAGGCTGTGGCTTTGGCTCCTCTTGAGAGAAAAGCCAGTCTGTCGTCCTTATTCCTCCACCAGACTCGGTAGTCTGTGTGCATGTTTTAATTCATCCATAATGACACGGACACTGCTGGCCAGTGTCTGCCTCAAACACAATTCCCTTCCTCGTAGAAACCCCCCAGTTCCAAAACCAAGCCCCACGGACGTCGTAGCCCTTTAGACAAGGTGGAAACTCAGTCTTTTATTTTCAAAACTTATGATGTTAAACATCCAGATGCTGATGGATTCATTTTTCAAATACCGAATCTGTTATTTAATTCAATTTTATGGCCTTTCTAAACTATGTTATGCTGTTCCTCGTCTTTTCACGGTGTAACTTTTCTCTTGAGCTTTAGGATCAGCCCCATAGCACCACTGACTGAGGGGGTGGTGAAGGCTTTCGGGGTGGATTGTCCCGTCCAGGCTGTGGCCCGAGATGCTGAGTGTTGCTAGTTCTTCTGTCTCCAGCACTTACTGTCAGGACTTACGTAACACTCTTCAGTGCTGTCCCCGTGACTTGAGGCTTCTCATGAACTCACCTACAGAAACAGCTTCATCACAACACTGAACTGAGATTTGTTTCCTTTTCTCTCCTCAACAAGCAGGAACCTCACATTCTTGGCTTTGGGACAGTTAGAACGGTCCCCATCTTATTCCTTGAAACCAAAGGAGTGGCATCCTCCTGGAATAATTCTTCCTCCACGAATGGGTGGGACTCCTGACACCATCGGATTCGCCACCCACAGAGGGAACTTGTCAAGAACATCCCCCCACCAGACTACCGTTCACCCCTGACGGGAATCCCCGAATGGAAGAGTCCACAACTCGGGGCAGCAGTCCATCCAGTTATTCTTAACTTAGGGGGCCTACGCCTGTGTTGCTCCGAGTCTTGCTCCTACCCCTGTTCCCAAATTGCCCTCTGCAGTGATACTGACTAAGGACACGCCTCTCCCAAAGATGGGAAACAAGCACCACGATGCCCTGGGTTTCCTCTGGCTCCACTGAGGTCACATCCGACGATACTCCAGTGGATCCTTACAGGACCTGGTCTTGGGCCCATCACCCCTTTCTCACTCCTTCCTATGCCAAGCGCAGTGCCTCAACCGGCAGCAGCAGCGGCGGCGGCGGCAGCAGCACCTGGGAACTCGTTAGAGATCTCAGGCAGCCCCAGATGCTCTGAACCTGAACCACATCTCTACAAGCCCCCAGGGTGAGTCCTGTGCACAGCGATATTCTGGATGATCCCCATTCCATCTGCCCCATTGCCTCTTTGAATAAAGAATGCCCTGAAACAACCACCACCACACACCAGCCGTGATTTGATCCAGGCAAGGGTGGATCTCAGGACTCTGAGCTGACCGGGCCCTGGGTGGCCATCAAGGCAGCTGAGGATCCCATTAAATACCCCGTTTTGATGACCTTTCTCCAGAAAGACTTTATAAAGAGATCAGAACATGTCATCCCAAATGATGCCACTTCGACATATTAATGCTTTTGTCCTGAAGACACTTGAGAAACAGCAGATACGGGAAAGGTACTCAGACCTCCTCCTTCCTACCTAAAAGCAGGATGCAAAACTTCCCATGAGGCAGGTGCCCACCTGCACCAGGAAGGGCAAAGCACTAAGTCACAGAGACTCCATCAGCCCAGAGATGCACGGAGGGGGGCTCGACAAAGCTGACTTGCCGAAAACCACTCATCTTCCTCCAGTTTCCCTCATGCACGTACCTCCCACAGCCTGCCACCCCTAAAATCCCAGTCCCTTTTCCTTTGTCTTGTCACCTCTCTAAACATGTGTTGTTCTTTGTTAAAACGCTACCTAAGCCCCAAGTTCTAACCACCCCTTTGAGTTACTCACCGCTGTGTTTTTCCCGCACGTATGTGCAATGCACGCGTAAATGAACTGTTGTTTTTATCTTGTTGATCTGTCTTTGGCGAGTTTAATTTCCAGGGCCCCAGTGGCAGAACTGAGGAGGGTACAGGAGAAAGGTGTTCTTTTCCCCCTCCCCTACACCTTCCTGGGCCAGGTTTGGTGAAGGCCCACCCATAGCCCCCCTGCACACATCTGACCTTGCTCTGACCCCACACCCCCATTTCTCTAGTTTCTGGTCTCTCCAAACTCCCTGCTCAGGGGCACGGACCTTCAGAGGCTCTGTTTTCAAGTCACCTCTAACTGAAAGGGTGTTGGAGGTTAATTTGCACAGAACTGTAGTGACGCATCTGCATCCATCACCCCATCTTCCAGCCACATCAAAGGACTGTGCTTTGAATTCAAGTGGTCTTTGTTATTTACATAAGCACTCAGTTAACATCTGGATGGTCTCACAGCTTCAGGAGGAGTCCTTATTTTTCTAACAATTAATCTCCCTTCTCCCCTTCAACGGTCTGTCAATGCACATCTGATCTTGTAGTTACCAACCCTGAACAGAAGATGGCAGCAGAGTACAGACCAAATAGCAAGAAACCACCTAAGAAAAATTATTTGCTGTGCGTAAGGCTTATTTATCTTTGCCAAAATCTTACTTGATTCTTTACGGTTCCTTGTGCCTTTTCCTCCAAGGTTCCATTTTCAGCTGTTTGTGTGAACCAAACTGATCTTTAAAACCAATTCACATCGAAATGCCAAAAATCAATTTCCATTTCAACAGTAAAAAACAATGTAACACCAAAAAAAATGACTGAAAAAATCACTAGGAACAAAGTCTTCCCTGGCACCTCCCCTGGTACATGACAGGCCTGTGACATGCCTTTGGAGCCTACAAATCATGCTAGTTTTTTAAGCATCTCATATTCATTCAATTAGTATTAATTAGATGCCTACCATGAGCCAGGCACTGTCTACTAGGAATAGAGCAGTGAATGAAGCAGATAAATGCCTTGATTTTATGAAGCCCTTCTTCTACTAAAAAATAAGATTCAGATAAATATGTAATTTCAGGTAGCGATGTTCTTTTTAAAACGTGGGATAAAGACTGCATTGTCTAGTGCAGTATCCACTGAACCACCACCGGGGCGACTCATTTTTAAAGATTATGTGAAGTTCAGTTCTTCAGACAGCCAAGGTGCGTTTCAAGAGCTCACATACCTAGTGGCTATCGTATTGGGCAGTTCAGATATAAGATAATTCCATCATCACAGGACGTTCTATTGGACGGTGGCAGGGGGTGGCACTGAACATTTTAAATGGGGTCAGTTAAGAAAGGATCTGCTGAGAAAGTAACATCTGAAAAAACTCAGGGGCGAGCCATGTTAGAATCTCAGGAGCGAGCTTTCAGGTGAAGGAAACGGCAAAGGCCAAGGGCCAGGGGCTGTTCCGCTCAGGAACAGCTAACAGGGCCAGGATCGGAATGAGTGCCCTGGCAGGATCGGGTGAGCGGGTGGAGCCGAGCTTTGAAAGGAAGACAGGGCCGCACCGAACAGGATCTGCTGGGCCATGGAAATGAACTTAGCCTTTATTCGGAGTGTAACAGGAAGCCAATGACAGCCCCGAGCAGAGGAGTTACAGGTCCTAGTTTTCGTCTGCAGACAGCCACTCAGGCTTCTGTGCAGAGGATGGCTTTGGAGGGAGAGAAAGGACCGGTGAGGAGGTAACAGCTGTAGTCTCAACAAGAGGTGACAGGGGTTGGCCCTGGGTGGTGCAGCGGAGGTGTGGAGAAGTGTCCTTCTAAGGGCAAAGCCAAGGTTAGAGAAGGGACTGAACGTGAGAATGGGGGAAGAAGACTCGAGGGTGACTCTGAGGTTGCTGACCTGAGCGGCTGGGCCAGGGGTGGCGCCATCTTCCTGAGGGACCAGGGTGTCCCTGTGCAGCAAGGGGATAAGAGCCTGGCTGGGGTCCAGGACAGAACGAAGCGTGGAGAACTGCCAGCACTGAGTAGGACACCTCTCTCACAGGTGTGTGTGTGTGTGTGCGCGCACGTGCATGTGTGCAGGTCATAAAAACGAGGCAGTAGCTGATGGGGCCTGTGGAGAAAACAGGGTTTGCTGCTGTGTGGAATTGCAGGATATTACAGTATGTCCATGTGACGATGAAGCGGGAGGAAGAGAAGGCACTTGAGAGATGCTTTGTCCCCTGGGATAAGGAGGCCCACAGGTCTTCCAATGATGCTGGGGCCCCAAAAAGATCCAAGGGAATCACCCACGAGGTTTGGGGTGACTTTGGAAACAGGGGCTTGGCAGGTACCCCCTCTGCACAGTTTCCTAAAAGCTGTCATCCCCCCGGTTTACCCTCCGCCAGCAGTGGCCCAAACCCCCTGAGAGAGGACTCTGAAGCACCCCGATGACCCCAAATGGAGGTGAGGAGAGGAGGGAACAAGGAGGCAGGCAACCCCAGATGTGGCCCGATGCCTGAGCAGAAGCCCCGCCGAGCCCTGAGCCAGCCCCACACTGAGAGGCTGAGGGAAACCACGGGTCCCTGCCGCAAGCACTTCTGAGCTATAGCACCCACCCACCACGTCCCTTTTGCCCCTGTTTCCAGAGTGGGAACATGTCCCCTGTCTTCCCTTATTCTGGGGCAAATTCTTCTCAAATGGCCTGGCTCCTGTCTGACACCTCTCCTGTCTCCCCCACCCCACAGCTCAGCTCCCCTTGCTGCAGGTAGGACTTGGTTGTTGGCCACAGGGAACCTGGCCTGTCCACTGCCGGTCCTGTGTGGGCTGGTCCGATCACCAGCACCCTCCTGTTTGCTTTCTCCCCTCCCCCCTCCCAGGGCCCCATCAACCCAACACAGCACGTCCCCAGCCTGCCTAGGGAGCACACACTGGCAGAAGCAGCAATTAACACTGATATTTCTGCAAGCTGGAAATTCTCATAATTAAAACTTATTTTGCAAGATCTCAGGAGTCTAAATAACCTGAAGGGGAAAAGAGGACTAGCAACTTATCAGGAAGCGGGATCTGTAGAAATAAGCTCAGGAATATAGGCCTCAAATTTTATTCTAGCGCCTGATTATCAGATACAAATATTTCGGTTGATTATAACAACATAATAAGCTGGCTATATTCACTAACAGCTCTTAGTATATTCAGAAAGTCTCCAAAAACAGCAACAATTACAATCAGCCATATAATCAAAAATTAATTCTAACGTAATCATTTTCCCAAGCTGAGCAAATACAGATCTTAATATAGACAGTAACGCATTCCAGGAAGAAACAATTACTTGGATAATACGAAGCTAAACAGTACTCTAAATCAGTGCAGTACTCTAAATTAGAGAACATTAACTGATGGATGGCAGTCACCATGGTGATATTTACTAATATTAGACCTTGGAAGACCTGGCAAGTTTTCAACATCATTATCATATCAGCAGGTTTAGAGATGACACCTTTCTAAACCCAGACAGTGAGCCCACCGTCCAACCCAACACAAACCAGGTCCTTCGGAACAACCAAAAAGCGCTGACATTACAGAGCACGCAGACTTCTGATATGACAGTGTGTTGAACTTGACTCACCCAGAAAGAGGACACATAGTTAATAAATGTGACAGGTCTATTGGTTTTGATAAATGCAAACCGATAAAATTACCCACAGGGAGAAAAGATACTTGCCTATTCCACACAAACGACTCACGCGTTTAGACTGAAAAATCAGAGCTACTCTGCAATGCCCCCCTGTCTCCCTGTCTCTCTCCAACTCGGAACACACACGCAACACATACACACGCTTCGCTGCCCTGAAGGGCACCAGAAGCACATGCTTACGGGCACTGGAGTCCGCAAAGACTTGCCCAGTGCCTTCTCTGAGGCAGTCCACTTGTCCACGGTAACGGGCACCTTGCCATTTTCCACTTCCTGAAGTGAATTTCTCCGTGCAATCTAAACCGGGGCTTTTTCCATTACAAAAATTGCTGACAAATAAGTCCCTTCACACGAGTGAGAGTCCCTGTTGCCCCAGAGATGGGCCAGCTGGACAGATTGGTATCAGGACCTTGCTGAGGAAAGGCAAGTGCAGATGACTGTCCCCCAGAGAAAATGGTCCTGTAGGGGGAATGATCTCATTCCACCTCCTGGAGACCCTGTACGACTGTGAGAACACGTCCTGAGACACGCACCCAAATGCTCAGCCCCGGGCCTCTGGGCAGAACCTCTGCTGCTGCACAACCCCAGGGAAATAGCAGAGGGCCAGCGAGGAACACTGAAGCGGCCGTCATGAGCAGCGGGGCGCACGTCACACATGCGGATTACTTGGGCTCTGACCCAGGAGACAGAAACAGAAAGCAAGCAGAACCCTGGCTGGTGTGGCTCAGTGGACTGGGTGCTGGCCTGCGAACCAAAGGGTCGCTGGTTCGATTCCCAGTCAGGGCACGTGCCTGGGTTGTGGGCTTCGTCCCCATTTGGGGGCGTGTGAGAGGCAACCACACACTGATGTTTCTCTCCCTCTCTTTCTCCCTCCCTTCCCCTCTGTCTATAAATAAATAAATAAATATAATCTTTTAAAAAATATTTTGGCTATGTTAGGTGATTTGGGGAGAGTTCAAAAAAGTAGGATTTTGCTCTGAATCAAATACTGTCAGGAAGAGAGAGCGACCCTATGACCGGGCATCTTAGCAACCCTCACCTAGGTGACAGAGGAACGAAATACCGCAGTCACACATAGCAGCCAGAAGGGGGAGAGGTGGCCAGAGCTGTGGTTTGGGCCACTTTTTTGCTATCTGCATTTGTCTTCAGCCATCCTGGTCACAGAGCGGCCTTATCTGATAGCGGCATTCTGTGACGGTGTTTATGCTCAACAGGAGAACACCACACCTGTCAGGGGCCGCTTCTCTCCTTCCTGTGCTCGATCCTCATCCCACCTTGCAAAGTAAGCACTATTACCATTTCTCTTAAACATGAGGCACTAAGGCCCAGAGAGGTGAAGGTCTTCCCCTAGAGCAAACAACCAAGAAAGCCAGGATTCGAAGTAGGTTATCTGACTCCAGAGCCAGCCTCTTCTCCGCGCCAAAAGCCCTGGGAGCCTTTTGAACTCTCGTGGCAAGAAGTTATCTTCAAAAGGCTCAGCGGTGGCTTCGGTGGACACAAAGCCTGCAGGGGAAACTGCTACCAGCAGACACCCCAATACCTAGGCCAGAGTGTGTGCAAATACCCAGGAAATCAGTCCCCCCTGATAAGTCTAGAGGGGACAGTATTCTTCTCCCAGGGATGAGGAAACATATTCCATTTTATTTCCATTGAAAGGTTTCTTTTTCAATACTGTCATCGAAACTGATTTATGTCAGCAACTTACACGAACTACAACCAAAGCTTTAAACACCGGAAACAAGTGGGTCACAATGGCATACAGGTAATGTGCTAGGGTACACGGGTGAGAGAGTACGCGGCGGCCGAATCGGGGCTTACCAGTAGGTTTTCTGGCTTGAGGTCCCGGTGGACGATGTTCTGGTCGTGCATGTGCACGAGGGCCCTACACAAGTCCCTGAGCAGGAGGGCGGCGGTGCGCTCGGGGAACTTCACACTTTCCAGGATGGCATCGAACAGGTCGCCGCCCTGCACGTACTCCATGATCAGGTAGATGTCCGAGTCCGTCTCGTACACCTCGTGCAGCTTCACGATGTTGGGGTGAGACAGGCTCTGGATGATCAAGATCTCACTGTCAATCATGTCCTCCTTGCCCTTGAGTTTGGACTTGCTGATGATCTTCATGGCGTAGGCCTGCCCGGTCTCCCGGTGCCGGCACTCCTTCACGACAGCGAAGTTGCCGTCCCCGATGACCCGGCGGGTCTCGTACTGCTTCTCCACGTGGTCCCAGATGATGCCCGCGGGCCGCCGCTTCCGGCTGCCAGGCCTCTCTGGCTTGCTGTCTTCCGTCCTCATCTTGGGCTCCTTTTCTACCCTTGCAGGTTGGTCGTCTCTGGGAAGCATCCTTCTTCCGCCAGATGCACATGGCTTTTTCTCCTTCTCTGCCTCCTGCTCTTCCCCTCGGGTCCTGGGGAGCTTCTCCGAGTCGGCCTGGTGCTCCCTGAGGAGCCAGCCGCCACGCTTGTGCTTGGTGTCTTTCTTTCCATCCTCCCTGACAGACTGAGCTTCCACAACCTCCTTCTTAGCCTTGGCTGCTCCCTGCGGCTGACCTTCCTGACCCTCGGGGTCTCTGTCCTCTTTCTTGTCTGCATTCTTGCCAGGTCTCCTCAGCTCCTGCATGGGGTTCCTGGGAGTGCTCTTCTGGTTGTCACCCTTCCACCCTTCCTCCCTGCCCAGGGGGTTGGCCTCGGGGGACCTCCTGCAGCTTCGGGTCCTCACCAGCTTCTCCATGTCACACCGTTGGCCCTTGCCCATGTCCAGCTCGCTGGTCCCCAGGGACAGCCTCTCCCTCTGCAGGCCGTGCCGGAGCTCTCTCTCCCTCTTGCACTTCTCACACCTGATGATTTCACCCGAGGTCTTCTCGATCTCCACTGCCAGGTGCTTCTCTCCGCTGGCAGGCCTCTCTGAAGCGGCTTCCTTGGGTGGTTTGCTGCTGAGTTCAGGCTCCCGTTTGCCCCGCACCCACATCTTCTGGGCCCGGGCCCTGTCCTCCAGCACCGGCTCCACGGGGGTCTTCGCCTGATGTCTGAGGGCTGCCTTGGACCCAACAGCCTCACTGCAGCTCTTGGTCACGTCCATCTCCCCACAGTGGAGACCCCCTTTCAGAGCCTTGCAATAAAGCCTGCTTCTCAGCCTTGGAGAGGGGGCCCGGCTGTGCTGGGTCAACGTCAGGGTCCGGGCCTTATTGGGGTACAGTTCTTCCATGGCCACCTGAATGCTCTTCAGCGTCAATGGCTCCTTGCCCGTGGCTATGAAAGCATCCCCTTCCCTGAAGAAATCAGAGACACTGCGGATTTCCCTGCCCTTGAGGTTAAACAGTTTCCTCACACGATCGTTCTTCCACCTCGGGAAGCCCAAGGCCTCTGAGACGTCCGCCAAGAGCTGCTCGAAGGTCTGCACCGAGCGCCTGTTGAGCAGGAGGGTGATCTTCCGGAGGGGGTGCCCACCCAGCTTCACCACGGTCACCACCCGGGGCTTCAGCAGGCTGTTCTCAGCGTGGACGCAGTGAAGGCCGTGCTGATGGCTGAGCACCGGCACCACGGAGCTGTGGGGGCCTGAGACCGGTTTCTCCAGACTCCCTCGACTGGCAGGCAGCCAGGCGCCCTGCAGCTTCCGTTCCATGATTCTCGAGCTTAAATATTTTAGGGAGTGGTCACATAGGCCTCGATGTCCTGCAGGGGGAACATGACAACACAGTGTTAGTCAAGATGGGTTCAAGGAGCACTTCAGCCTTCAGCAAAACTTGACTAAAGGGTGCCGATTCCATCCTAGTTTAGAAAGGTGATCTTTGAGGATCGGCCTGCAGCGATGGAACCCTTTATACCTCAGGTCTCACCCCCAGTCTCCTCTGCGAGAGACCAGGAGTGCAGAGCGGAGTCAGCATAGGCCCCCCAGTGGATCCTCCGGACTCCCCAGGGATGCCCAGGTTGGGCCGCACCTGGGGAGCCCATTCTAAGCTAGGCCTGACCCTGAGGACACGCACAATCCTGCTCCCTAAAGCGAGGCGACCTTCAAGGACCTACAACTGAGATACAAGATCCGAGGTTTGCTGCCCAGGAAATACCCACAAGAGGTCAGAATATTCTGGAACTTTAAAGAACCCAAATCTTACCCACCTCAAGTTTTCTCAGCTTGACATTCAACCCCCTCAAGGGGAGGCAATCTAAGAAGAGGTAATGAGCGCAGAGTGCGAGACAGATCTGGGTTTGATCCCTGGCACGGCCACTGCCTGCATGCATGTGACCCTGGGCAAACACCGCAGTCTTTCCATGTGCGAAGCAGGAGTGCTCGCCACCCCCTCCCAGGGTTTTTGTGAGAGCAAATGAGAAAATGATTGACTCTATTTACTTAGAGTGCTTGACAGCAATCACTAATGACTAATACTGTCCACACAACCTTACTATCTCTTTTGTATGCGCGTTTCACTTTGGTAGTAATGCCGTCTGGTGCTAAGGCAGAATTCTACAGCATGCAGCTTCACCTGGCCTCGCAAGAACTCATGGACCAGCGTGGCATGCTGGGTATTTCTTAAAGCTCTGAGTGAGGTTATCTTGCCCTGGGTTGTTTTGTTTTGTTTTGTTTTAATTTGAATATTTCAGTCTATGTGCAGAAATTTTCTTCTCCAAAAGGATGTTTCTGTCATTACTAGAAAAAAAAAAAGGGAAAGAAAGAAACCACAGTCATCTTAATTCAGAGGTTTAGTACTGAGGATGTGGTCTGGATCGGTGAATAAATGAATAAAACAAGACTTGGTATTTCCTGATCACCGGTACCTGGCCAGAATGAGTAGATGAGGCAAAAGCAGTTCCATTTCCATTTCTGTCCAGGTCAGGAAAGGAAACAGGGAAATGTCACAATCCGTAGACCCGTTCAACCGGGAGGGTGGGCTGCGAGTCCTTAAAGTTACCCCCCAGGGTCCACACACCATATCCTTACATGTAGGATCCATGTAGGAATCTGCCATCTACGCTTCCTTTAAAGTCACAGATAAGTTTTTAAATACACTTGAATTATGACAAAAACTCCACTTGTGCCAGGATGGGCAATTTGGCTGAGCATATTTACCCAGAACATTTTTTTTGTTTTTTAATTTTAACATACAATCTGTTCTTCGGTGACTTCCATCAGACACAGGTGTCAGAGTAGCTGACGAGCGGTGGCTGGGACCGATCTTCCCACATGCCGTAAATGTATGCGCTCGGCAGTCACGTTTCCAGTGGAACTATTTATGGACATCTTATTTCTTTTCTTTTTGTGCTCTCTCTGATCTGCCTCCACTTCCGTCGGAGAGAATTCTGACGCTGAAAGAGAGACCTACAGGAGCAATGTCCGTTTGTATTTCCCCACTGGAAAAATCGAGGGACATAGCCTTCAAATGCATGTGTTCTTATTTCTTATTCTTATGTTGCTTCTCAGAATAAAACCCGCAATATGTACTTGTCAGGCTAAGGAAATGAAAAAAAATTCTCTATTCCCAGAAAGGGGGAGGAGAGAACTTTTCAGGGAGAAGCAGGAGGACAAGGGAGGACTCAGTGAACACAGTGGGGGTATGAGAGAGTTTGGCACGGGCAGGGGGCCAGGGGGGTCCCAGAGAAAGGTCAAGTGCAGGATGTCGGGACCAAGAACAATGCTCAGGGAACAGGACAAACACTGCGTGGGCTCACATGTCGAGGGGGGACCAAGGATGACAAAGACACAAATCGTGATGAGACCAGTGGGCTCAAGGTCCAAAACAGTGAAACCCTGGAGTTTGGGTGTGGAGACAGGTGACTTGACCTCATGGTACCCAGAACCAGGGCCGAAATGTTCTCTGGAGAGGCTGTGCCCCGCCAGTTTCAGCAGACCCAACCTCAGACCCAGCCCCGATTCCTGCTCATTCAGGGGAACAATCTGGGGACACCCCATCCCTGAACCCAGGAGAGGCTCCACCAGCATGGCCCCCATCCCGGGGCACAGACGCAAAGAATGTGAATGGAGACGGAGCAGCTCGGCCTCCGCCACACCGCCATCAGGCACGCTCTGCCCACCGCCCAGGCATTTACAAGCTCATTCCAAACCGCTCTGGTTGGGGGCAAGCGTAAGAACCCAAACCTCCCCCGACCCAACATAAAACTGGGCTCTGTCTGCTTCCAGCTACACAGGAAAACACCACCTCGAGATGCAAATATTCTTATCCTCTCTTCCACAAGTCCTCCCCACCCCCCTCTAAAATTCTTAGTCCTGAGCACATTTTTCTTCTCTAAAGGTGAGAGGATAAAATCAGGATCCTGAATGACTAGTCCTTGGTCAAGGAGAACAAACATCACAGAGGAAAAGAACATGATACACCCCTCAGGTCCTGGGCTAGTCTCCAGGAACAGTCTCCTCTCCAACGGACAGCAGCACACAGAGTATTTCGGGCCACCTGTCAACAGCAATATCCGGGTACCTCCCCCAACTAACCCCACCCGACAGCCAAAGGCCAGCCCATGTTCACACATCTCCAACAACTTACAAAATCGATTAGGTGTAATCATGTGAGATTGCTGGAAATTCTACCCATCTGGACCTACAAAAAAATGGAAATTTCCTATGATCTAGATCAGTAACCCCCTACTCTGCCCCTACATCCACAGTAAATAATTAACGAAGGTATAAATATGCTATAAATATGCTAAATCGGACATGCTAACTCCCAGCCCTCGGTCACCAAGCCAGCAGCTTCCCAGGAAGTGACACAGAGAAAGGATGCTCTTGTAGCTCCCTGTTTTTCTGCCAGCTTCCTACGACAACATAAACTGGCCTCAGTTCGATATCACTGCTGTTTTTGCCACATTCACCCAGAATGTTTCTAAGGTTTCTCCCCAGCGCCCACCTAACCCCCCACACACAGCAGAACAGGCACTGCTTTCTCCGAGCCGCTCCTCTGCCTGAGAGCCCACCATGGCTCCTTCTTACCGTCCTGGAAGGTCAAACCCAACCTCCTCCACCTGATACAGAAGGCCTTCCATAATCCAGTGGTCCCCATCCATCCCAACCCCACTCCACCCTCACTCTTCCCCATCCAAGCCTCACCACCTTGTAATACCTAAGACCCACATCCACCACCAAACCTTCCCTGACCTCACAAGTTCACAGTCAAAGCTCCCTCCTCTGAAGACCTGTTCATTTGATTAAACTACTACGTTTATCATGAATGCTGGACACCTGATAACCAGCACTCGGCTGAGGAACACCGGGTCTCCCCCTCTGCACGTCTCGGCTAAAGGTCATATCACCTTCACAGGTGTAAATATTCTTCCTCGCAACTAACTGTAAGCTCCCCCAAAACAGACACCGAATGTAATTTTAAGGGCCGAATGTAATTTTAGGACCGTGTAAATGGAACTGCTCCCTAACTGGGGGCAAGGAGCTCTCCATTTGGCTCTTGGAAGGCAACCACGAGGCTCATGTGGCCCCGTGCCCGTGAAAATGAGTCTGACACCCCTGCTCTACTTCATTCAGCTCCTCTGTGCTGCCACTATTCGGATGAGTTACAATAACCTGATTCCACAATGGTCAGCTCTACACCTTATTGTACCGAAAAGGCTACCAAAATGACTGGAAGTCACCTTAACCCAGTTTCCTTTCTAATCATTTATCACTACTTTGTTGATGCTGCTAATCATCAAGTTTGGGATCAAGGAAAAAGCAACAATAAAAAACATACTGCTAAAAATAATCTTTTGCCTTTTTCAATCAAACAAAGAGAGTGTCCCTTTTCCTAAAGTGTCTAAACCAGGGGCTCCCACTTCCAAGGTACTGTGTTTCATAGGGTGGGGCTTCACAAATGGTCAAATGAGCCCAGGGCCAGGGTGGGGGCCTGAGATTCCGCACCTCTGACAAGGTCCCAGGTGCAGCTGATGCTGCTGGCCCACTGCCCACACTTTGAGAAGCACAGACACAGAGAGAAGTTCCAGAGCATCCTCTGGGAGCGCTGGTCAACTCGAACTAATGTCAGAGTGGCCCATAAACCATGCCTTGAAGAGGTGTTGTAACCAACAGTACCTTTATTTTCTTAATGTGAGTAAGTGGCAGATGATATTTAATCAAAACACAACATCATCGGTGCAGCGAAACAAAGGTCTGCTCATGAGCTCCCTGTCAGAGGGTTTTTTTTTTAAGTCCAGCTAATGGACATGGAGAGGGAGGGACTGCCCGAAGGGGACTAGTGATGGGTATCACCTGGGAGCTTGTTAGACGTGCACAATCTCAGGCTCCGCCCCCAGACCTACAGAACCAGACTCTGCGTTTGAATAAGACCCCAGGAGGTCTGGTGCACAGTCAAGTCTGAGAGCCCTTGCTATAGACTGTTTCTTGTTTCACCAAAGTGGTTAGTAAACCGAGACACGCAGGCCACAGTGGGAGAGATCATAAAGCCCTTGAACGAGAACGCATCCATTTGATTAACCCTGGAAGTGTGGCAGGCGACCCCAGGACATCCAGTCAGGGACTCAGGGTCGGCTCTGGCCCTGTGTGAGTTTCTTCTCTGTTGCCTACGTGTACAAGTTGCCAGATGGGCCGGCTCGGGGGGTGGTCAAAGGGGGAAGAAGGAGGTGTTCTGGGCACAGGCACTGGTGGACACCTGGGAGGACATACAAGCATAGGAGGAAACGACAAAAGAGCAGAAGGCATAGCATCTGTGCCCTGGCCTCCCGACCCTTGGAGCACGGGGTTAAGGATGGATGCTGAGGGAGCTGCATGCAAAAGCCTGTGGGCAGCGCTGGGCCCCGGGAGACAAGGTACAACAGCGTAGACAGCACAGGCCCCAGGGCCCGGGGTTGGGGTGGGGGGTTGGCAATGTGGGGCCCAGGGGACAGCCCTGGGGGGTGGTGAGGAGTGCCATAACAACTAAGGAAGAGCAGGTGCTGTGGTGTACCTGAACACAGGTGGCATCCTGCCCCAGGGATTCCGAGGACACTGGCTGAGGTCCCTGTGTGAGCAGGTGGAGCCACTGGGACTCCAAGCTGAGCATTAATATTAACATGGCCTCATTTGCCCCCAGGGCCGGTGAGGCCTCGCACATTCCAGCGACCACACAATAACCCTTTCTCTCCGGCCGCTCTTCCTCCAGATGAACCCTTCTCCCAACTTCCGATCATTTCATCGTATGAAGCCTGCATGCTCCTTTCTTGCCCTCGGTCTGTGTGCCGCCACTGGGGAGCTTTTCCAGATGCCACCCTGTCCCTGCTGTTGTCCTTCGTGACACCCGATGCTGGGTTGCTTTGACCGAAGCTTCCCTGGGGGACAGCTTATCTTTCAGTCTCACCCTGGGTTTAATGTTTCCTCCCCACCCTCCCAGCTCACCCACGATCTCATCCCTGGGGGGCGGTCACGGCTCACCCAGTAAAATTCCAAGAGGGCAGGGCTCCCAGGCCGGCTGTTGTTTCTTACGACCTGGATTTTCAGTCCCAACCGTCTGCCGCAGCCCAGCAATTCACAATAACCGTGATGTGGCTGAGGTTGGCTTTTCCCATTGCCGTCCAGGTTGGCTCTTCAGACGTGTTCACCCGGAAAGGGAGCCGAGAACCACGCCTCCCTGGGACCAGTCTGCAGTTGGCTCGAGCCCTCACTATACTTTCCTCTTTCTGTGGGGTTAGCACACACACCCAAGGGCCTCCGTCGGCCCCGCAATCTCCATCGGTCTGCCTCACCACAACCTTCAAACACTGGGGTAGCTGGTGAAAGCTCCTCATGCTCCATCCAGCCCTGTAGGGGAGGCTGCAGAAAGTATTCTGCAAGAAACCCCTCCATCTCTTTTTTTTCTAGAAAGACCTAGCACATCTATGTCATTTCTACATTTCCGTGCCTTGGTTTGGATGGATCTTATTCTGATGGAAAGACCTTTGGAGAATCTGAACCATCTGTCAGTGCCTGGCCCTGAAGCCTCCCGCCCCTCACTTATCAGATGTTTATTTGGGGGGCTGGCAGACACCACCAGCCCCTATTACTGTCCACGACAGAGGAGGCAAAGAGGCTGTGAATTCTTTAGGAAGCAATTTGTAGATGATTTTGACTTCTTGATAAGACACCTTTCATGTACATCATATAATTAAGTAGGAAGCAAGCAAAATAACAGAAGAGGAAATGGGTCCAAAAAACATAGCTTTCATTCATATTCAGGAGAGATGACACATTTGAAAAACAATGAGGCTGTTTATGTAAAATAATACGGGAATATTATGAATCATTTCACACTAATAAATAAGACAAATGAAATGGGCAGATTCCATGAAAGATATATGTTACTAAAGTTGACTCAGGAAGAAGTAAATAAACAAAATAACTCTACTGTGGTATTTATCTGAAGTTTAGGTACACCAGACCAAGGAAGAACTTTCCATAAATACTCAAGACATGATCATTTACAGGGTTGATTGGATTTGTGGGTAAAAATTGCTTATGTTGATAATATGCATCTTTTGTGAGCAAAAGTAAAGCCAACGATCCAATCTAAAGAGGATGCAACGGAGAATTCTAAGGAAGATCCGTGTTCTGGACACAAAGGCTGTGTGAGTGAAAATCTCTGCATGTTAGAACTGAAAAGGCCAGTAGCCCATCACCATCAATTTTCAGATGCAACTGGAGACCAGAGAGGGTAAGCAATCAGCCCAGGGCAATGCAGCTGGTTAGCAAGAACTGAAACAATCCTTCCACTGATCCTCATTCTTTTTGAACAATGGCTCAGAGAGGTGTAGGGGTGTCATTTGAATCATGGAATAAAGCAAAGCTCACAGGATCATCCAGAGGAAATGGAGCATGGATACCCAAGCAAAGCAGCCTGGCTTAACAATTAGGGCAGTTTAGCTCTGTCCTAATTGTTAAGGCAGCCAGCATCCCAACTGGACAAAATAAAGTTACACAGTGTTCCTGCAGCTGGCAATAAACAAGTGAGCTCTTCCCTGATATCCCCACAGATGGGTGATCTAAAACAACAACTCCCCAAATTGCTTTAAGATTCCAAACAAAGGGGAGTGATGCTGGGGCAAAGCAGATTAAGGTGCAAACTTGTCTTCCTTTAGGAAATTCAAATGGGGCTTGGGTTTCCTCTAATGTGAAAGAAGGAAAATCGTGGCACCAAGGCCCTGACTGCAAAAGGCACCCCACAGGTACCACAAGGCACTCGCAGTGGCCCTGGGACCCACCCTGACTGCCAGAGCCAAGAGGGACCTTGCCTGTCTCTCGAAGAGTCCCCAGGGGCCCTCGCTGACATGGGGGCCCACGTGGCCACCACCCGCCCAGCCTCCCAGGATGGCTGTAAAGACTGGAACAGAATGAGAGGCCTAAGGTCGCCTGCTCTGGGAAGCACTCAGTGCTCCGTGGTGGAATCAGACGGCCAACAGAGGCACCAAGGAGAGCTGGCTCCTCTGCTGAGAAGCCTAGGTCAGGGGGCAGAACCGTATACCGTCTGCCCCACCAACTGCCCCGCCAACTGCCCCGCCACTGCACACGGGCCTCTCCAGAGCATCACAGAAGCGTTTGCATATAGACTGCCGCCTTTGGAGCCGTTGTGGGGTAAACCTTGGCAGTGTCTGGCTTCCGGAGGAGCCGGGGTTGTTTCCTCAGGACCTTGCAATGCTGTCTCTTGGCATTTGCCAAAACTATGTCATTCGCAGGGATGGAACCTATGAAATAAATGGGGCTTGCTTGGCCAGAGTCCACATGCACAGACCTGATGCCAGGTAGGGGGTAGGCTGGCAGCAAGCAGGTGTAGGATGAGAGGACCCAGCAAATCCATAGTTAATGAAAACACCTACCAGCTGAATTTCATGATCATCAGAACGTGCTGGGTGGTGAAAGCAACCATGCGCTCAGGATTTTCCATCTGTCTCTGCCTCAAACGTCTCTAAAGGTGCTTGGTCGTGAACATTCTCTACGACCATCTCAGCTGTGGACGCTGTAGTTGGCCCCCAACCCCCCTTACCAGGTAGCGGCCCCACCCTCCAGCTCTTATGAGTGTTGGCTGTTAACGGGACACCACTGCTCCCTCGTCCCAGGAATTACCCTCTGCTGGGGGCTACTCCACCCGGGAAGTGACACAGTTCACCTTCACCAGGCAGCCCATAATCAGTGACTGACCAGTGGGCACAGGGCAGGGAACAAAAGACCAGCACCTCGTCCTCGGGTGGGGCCAGCTCCGAGGGGCAATTCACGCCCCAGAGCCCCCGTGGTGGCCACCCCTCCTGCGTGCCTCACCCCTCCTCTGCTCCTGACAGCAGCCCCCCCAGATCACATGCACAAAAATCCTACTCCCATGTTCTGCTTCTAGAGAACCCCCACCGCTGCCCAAATTACAAAAAGCCTTTAAATTTTAAAATAAGAATCAACACTGAGTGTTTTGTGGATTTTTTTTTTTCAAATCCATACGTAGAAGCCATCCTTCCTCTCATGTTTCTTTAAAAGCAAAAGGCAATTAATTACCCAGAGATGCCGGGAGTGTCTTCGAACTGTTTCTACACATCCATCCCTCCTACCTTTGTCCAGGTCTCAGATTGATCTAATATCATTTCCCGGAGAGACCCTTCTAGAAGATTCTCACCCCACCCCACCCATGTCCATCCCCCTCCCCCATCCCCTTGTGCTTCTTTCTTCCTAACACCTGTCGTCACTACCGGGGTTCCAGCGACATTTACTCCATGCTCCCACCTCTGAGTCCCCAGCCCTCCAGCCCTGCACTGTCTACTCCAATAGTCACTAGCTCCATGGCGCTATTTTCTATTTAAATTTAAATTAATTAAAACAAGCCCTGGCTGGCGCAGCTCAGTGGATTGAGTGCGGGCTGTGAACCAAAGGGTCGCAGGTTCGATTCCCAGTCAGGGCACATGCCTGGGTTGTGGGCCAGGTCCCCAGTGGGGGCCACGCGAGAGGCAACCACACATTGATGTTTCTCTCTCTCTCTTTCTCCCTCCCTTCCCCTCTCTAAAAATAAATAAATAAAATCTTTTAAAAAAAAATTGCCGTGCCTGCCACTGTGGCATATAGACACTCAGAGGAATACAGGTACGTGAATGAAAGATTAGTTCGCAGTGATCAGCAGTCATTCCCCAATATCTAATTTTGTAACATTCACACTAAACACTTCTCAAGGACAGGAACTATAAGGACATTTAGGAAAAAGTTCCTTTAAAAGCTACTAAGTGAGAATTTTTAGCGGAAGGCAGTTAATTGTAGGTTAAAAAAAACACAATGCCAGTCCCCACAAGGAGACAGCCAGCTAGCCAGAAACTGCTGAGAATTTTTGACACATATTGAAGGCAGCATGAAAAACAGAAAACTTCCCTTTTTTTCTCCCCTGAAATGGGCCAATATTTAAAACCCCATTCCCTCTACTCAACAGAATAAAAATCCAGCAGGCATGGTCTTTTCCTCTTTGTTAACACATCCACACTTCAGACGACTTCAAAGCCCACGCAGTGTGTGTGTATGGCCAGGAAAACACGCTGCTGGCAAGATAAAGAGATAGCGGTCTGTCTCTAACCCACCCCGCTCCACCTCAGCACAAACACTCTTTTCCTTTCTAAGAAAACAGCTTCACGAACACACCCACTTCGTACTTGGGTGAAGAAAATGCAACTAATCACAAGGAGAACCAGGCAGCCACGAGGTCTTGCCTTTATCATGTAGACAAAGCAACTGGAAAAAAGTGAGTAACTCACAAATGTTCCAGAGCGCATGGGGATACTACAGGGGTCTCCTCACTGGTTCTCAGCTTGGTTTCGTTTTTAATTTGTTCTCTATTTCTCCTTGATAGGAGTGGGGACTAATGTTTTTCCTCCAGGCTACAGGGCATCCGTAGAAAAGGCTATCATCTTCAAAACCAGTGGCACATCTTCAGTTACGCTGTTCTTACAGAAAACGATCAACTCCTTTCAGTTCTAATTAATGTTAATGGCGTTGAAAGGAAAGGACTATAAGGTTCCCACAGCCAGCGTGTTGCACCCTCGCTACCTCACCCTCCGGGCTCCCTCTAATGAGATTACTGGGGAGGTCTGCAGGCCTGGGCATCGACTGACTCCCAGTTCCTAAGAGGAAAAGAAGCTTCACTTCAATTTAGTGCACTTGGTTTCTTTCTGTCTCTTGTTTTTCTTTTTAAATTAATGTGCCCAATGATTCGAACACAAGGTGAGACCCTGAGCAGAGCCCCTGGCGTCCTCTCATTTTGATTGACATGAACCGGTCTGGCTCGCCAGGCCTGTCTTCAGCATCACTGAAGGGCTGGAGTCCTGACATTATCTTTTACTAGCCAGACAGACGCAAATATAAACATGTTCTTACTAACAAGTGTCAATCGGCTAAGGGGAGGCTAGGATGTTGGGGCTAGTGAGGTCCCGGACCAGTCAGAGACACCTACAAGCACAGTGTAAATTCTCAAGAGAATTTACATGTCAAAGAGAAAAGGGGATGAACCCCCGGTTTGCTGCCTCAGCAGCTCTGCATCTGCACTGTGGGGTGGGAGTCTGTGAGGCCTACCGCCTACGACTCCTTGTGCACCCCTCCTCACTAGCCCTTACTCCCTCCTTCCCCGAATTTATTGCGGTTCTACAATGTATCTATTTGTTGTTCTGCAAAAACAATGAGAGTACATGGAATGCCATGAAATAGCTTTATATGTTTTTACTTCAAAATATAATTAGAAAGTGCATGGCTATAAAGCCAAAAAATGTATAATCTTATATATTTATATTACACTTTCCTATATAACTGCAATAACCAGCTGGGAAACATTGTACAACTTAAAAATAAGAGCATGTATAATGTCAACATATAAAGAAGTCCTAGGAGTAACTTTAGCAAGAAATATATATGCTCAACGTAAGGAAAACCACAAAATTGAGAGAAGACATAGAAGACGCATTTCAATGACTGTCCATTCCGAAAGGAAAAGTCCTACTAAACACATCGATTCTGTCCCACCGTAATCTGTGGGTCTGATGCAATGGAAGCACTAATGCGGTTGTTGAGGGAAGACAGGAGGGAAATGAGTAATGCGTAATGAAGATAGTAAAATATATTACAGGGCTATAATTATAACGTCTTGGCACTTACAAAAGAATAGCTGAGTTTAAGCAAAAAGAAAACTGTAGCCCCAAAATAGATACTTCTCTGCATGAGAATTTAATGTATAATAAAAGATCATTATAAGCTATTCAGGAAGGCAAAAATAATTTTTATTCAATGTTGAAATAATTGGTTAATAACGTCAAAATAAAGTGAATTTGGATTTTTATTTCACAAGTATACACCAAAATCAATTTCAGACTAAAAGCCATGGACAAACATAAATAAATTGTACTTTACTATCAATCAAACCACTGAAGAGGGAACGAGTTTGGAAATTAGAGGCATTGAAGAAGATCGCAAGTCAGAAATCCCGGAAGTTCTTCTGTATCATACAGGTCGGAGGTGTGAAATGGGCTGACTCATACATCGGCACCCCAAAGGACAGTGCTGATGCTGGGTGTCAGGTAGGAAGGCACCACAGCCCATGAATGCCAAGATGCTCAGTGGCTTCTTGTTCCTGTGACTTCCGATGTGGAGCCCGAGGTAGCTGAGCAGAGGGACAGACACGATGGCAGTGCCCTGGACCTTGCCTGAGAATGACACACAGCTCTCCCACCCACAGCGCAGGGGCCCCCACCAAACCAAAAGGGTCTTGGGCGGGACCCTCCCAAAAGCCGAGCCTGGGGCAAGGATATGGGTTTACTGGGGAGGTGATCCAGGAAGCACTGGAGGAGAGTGAAGCAACGAGGCGATCCAGCAACATGACTGAGCAGGTGACTGCCGAGGGCAACCTGGGCTCAGCTGCACTGGGAACTTCTGGGGAGAATGGGCAGAGCATGCCCAAGGGTTGTCCCAGCAGAGGGGTGAGGAAACGGGGGTACTTATGCACCTGTTCCCCTCCATTAGTGGTTAAGGGCTGCTCCTAGGATTAAGGAACAGCATAGGCAAAGGTAGGGTGTCAGGAAACAGTTTGGTGTGCTCAAGTGCTTGAACTAAGAGCTGTTTGGAGCATGGAATATGCTAGGAAGAGCTTGGTCAGGGAGGCAGAGCTCAGTTCCTAAGGATGTATTAGCCAGCATAGGCTAAGCTCTGCTGCAGTAACAAATCAGCTTCATCATCCTAGTTGCTGCCCAGCTCTTCTGGTTTTCCCCAAGAATGAGCCAACCATGGCCCTGCAGCCAGAGAAAGCCCTCAAAAGGGTTGCAGTGGATTGCAGGGAAACCATCAGAACAGGGACTATGGGCAGGGAATGACAGCATCTGCTAAAGAAGGGACAGATGATATCTGGGGAGCACCAACTGTCCTGCCACAGATGCAGAGACACAAACTCCACCGGAGTCTGGGTGCAGCCAATCTGAAACAAAGTCAGTATCTGGAATAAGGTGAACAGCCAGCTTTGTCCAATCCATTCCTGCAAAGAGACTCTTAAACCAAGGCTATTATTACTGGGAGATCCGCTCAGGACAGCCCTGAGACCCGAAGATGCTTTGTGAAAGGCGCCCTGGACTAGCTCGTGGGTGTGGAGAGGGCTGCCGGGAAAAACGGTCTGCTCATACAGGGCGATTCCAAGAGGAAAACACAGCGTGCCTGTCCTTCAGTAGCACGTGGTCTCTGGGGGTGACAGGCAAGCACTTGCTTATGAATCGTTTATCGCAAGTTCCAAGGAGACGCAGCAGGGGCAGGTCACACATCTCCCAGAGGTCCTCGGAGGCTCTGCCATGAAGGTGAGGCCTGTTCCAAGGCCAAGAGACAAGCAGACGTTTCTCATGAGTAAGACCAATCAAGGTCCAAGCCACTTCTGGCTCATGTTGCTTCCATCAGTTGGCGCATTAAGTTAATAATTCATACAAAGAGGAAACACCAAGTTACATTTTAAATTATTCAATGCCCAAAACTTTAATTACCACAAAATTTTACTCTAATGACCACAAGGCTTCGTATTCAGCGTGACATTTTTGTTTGTTTCAGTGGCCTGGTGTTCTTTGCCCTCCACCTCCCCAGAGTGCTGAGTTTCCACATTCCTTGTTACGTAATTACCTAGAGATCATTTAACCTGCACCAAGTCTGCCCTTTCCCCAGAGAATATTGAGCATCTCTGTCCAAAAACACAGAGTAGAAAGTCGGTTGTTGGTGCTCTTAATAACTGAAGGCGGATAAGCTAATCTCGCCTTATATAGTATGACAGCTTCTACTCAAAACCATCCGCAAGTTTCTCAATTTTTTTTCACTTTGTTCAAGCACGTGAAAGACAAAAAAGCGTGTGATTAATTAGGCAAAACACTGCCAGAACCCTCTCCTGCAGGCACAATGGAAAGGCTAACAAAGCCACTCTTATCATCCAAGTGAACGCTAGTTAAATATCCTGGGGAAGATAAAACAGACTCTGCAAAACACCGTAGTTCCTCGGAAACTGGATCAGAACAGTTCGGGTCAGTTACGAAAGATGGGGTGACGAATATGGCGATCACAGCTCCAGCCTCGAGCTCTTCTCTTCCTTCTGGGGGTGCCGGGTCCTGGACCTGGTCAGTTGCACGGCCAACTGCCCTGATCCCCTTGATGAGGAGCCATCTCTTACTCCCCTTCACTCACCCCCCAAAGCCAATCAGTCTCCTAGTCCTGTGGATTCCACCTCCAAAATGCCTCTCGAATCTGGCACCTTAACTACTTACCGCCTTACAGCCCACCCTCACCACATCCGACCTGAACCATCTGTCTCCTGCCTCCCTCCCACCCCTCACCCACCCTCATGCCTGGACAAAGTGATGTCTCTAAACCACAGAGCGGGTCATCTCTCCCCCTTGGTAAAAACACTCTAGCGGTTTTCTACCTGTTTCTCAAACTCCGGGGAGCCTCAGACATCTTCTAGGGGGCTCAGATGGTCTCTAAAATTATTTCCTGTGTAACTTTGTGCTTTCATTTTCACGATCACCTTTTTCAAGATCACGGATAGAGACAGGTTCCGGGTCACCTGAGCGACCATGGGATGACCCAGGGCTGCCACATTATTTCACCGGATGTGTCCTTGCACTGATGGTACAGTTGGTAACAAGAAACAGTATTTTAACTGTCACAGACTAATGAGAAAAATAACAAACAGGACTTCATATAGAGGAAAGTGATGGGAGAATTAGCCATCACACAACTCATGGGGCATAGCACGCAGCATACCAAATCCATGAGAACCTAAACAATTGTTTTTAGAATCAGACAGTGATTTCGTTTTAGCAAAAATAACCTCACCCATCACATCAAATTCACGCAGTTCACCTGGATTTACTCCATTTGCAGCTGTGTTGATATTTTACTTACACATTTGTTGTGGTTTTATGGTCACAGGCAAGCTCTGCACATAAGGAGTTTAGATCTATTGAATACCACTGCACATTTGAATTGCATTATAATAAAATAACTGAAGCCACTACTAAGAATCTTTTTTCCTTAAAGGAATCCACATATGACTCCCATTTGAGAAACTCTGGCCTTCCCAGTGAGACTCAAGGCCCATAACAAGGCATGTGTGGGAGAGACAGTGATGTTCCCTGAGCTTTCCATCCATACCCCCATCATTTCCTAGGCCCCTCACAATGAGCTCTGGCTGATGGGCTGTGGGCATCAGCAGCAATTCATCAGTTCCAGACTGAAGCACAGAACGGCCAGAGAGCAACCTTCCCAATACCTCTTCTTAATGTGGGTGGTTACATAGACCACATTCCCCAAAAGGTGCACCTGCAAGCTGAGGGGAAGCTGCATCAACGTGACCCTCCACTGACCTGTGAGGGACACGCAGTATGAGTGAGAAGTAAGTCACCTTTGTTGCCCTGTGCTACTAGTATAATGGAGCTGATTTGTTACTGCAGCAGAGCTTGACCTATGTTGACTAATACATCGTCAGGAATTGCCTCCCTGTCCAAGCCCCTTCCAGCATACTCCATGTTCAAAATAACTCTTAGTTCAAGGATTTGAACACACCTAGCTATTTCAAGACAGCTGACCTTTGCACATGCTGTTCCTTAATCCTGGGATGCCATTCCCCATATACTTCTGCTCTCCTCTCCCATTCTGCCACTGCGACTCATCCTTCAAAACCCAGTTCCGATACAATCACTACCAGGAAGTTTTCCTCCCTTTTCCGACCCTCTTACCCCCATCATCATTACCTAGAAACTCTGCAGAATGCTTATCTCATCGTGTTTACACGCCTGTCCCCCACTCACCCAAAACCACATTGGAGAGGGGTTAATGACTTATTCATCTCTACACCCTTAAGGCCAGCATGCAGGAGAAGTAGGCAGCATCTGACCATTTGTCCAGGATGAGCTTCCTCCAGCGGGGCTGGTCCTAAGGCACTTGAAGGAAGTTGGGTTACATCCATTACCCCCTGAAGGGAACACCTTACTCAACAGCAGCCAGTGCCAGCCGTCTCTGCCCCAGCCCCAGGCCAGACCTGCAAAAAGGCCTGCACACTTCCCATCATCTCCCCAAACACAGTGTCCTTCAGTTCCCACAAAGGACTCAGACTTTACCTGGAAGGAGGGGCCTAGCACCTTGTACTCAAAGTGTGGTCCTCACACAAGCAACACCTACAGAACCAAGGCACTAGTGAGAAAGGCAGAATCTCAGGCTCCACCCCAGACCTCCTGAATCAGAATCTGCAAGTTAGCAAGATCCCTAGATGATTCATATGCCTCATATTTGAGAAGCACTAACCCAAGCCATCCAGACAGAGTCTCAGCCTACGAGGTAACTTTACTAGCAATACTTTGCATTTGTAATAATATCTTCTAAGAGCTTTACATCACTAAATTCTCAGAACATGATCATGCCTAGTTTATCAACAGGAAACTGAGGCCCAGAGCTGTTGGATACCTTGCCCAGAACCACACAGCTTTGGAATTTCAGAGCCAAGATGTGAAGGCAGATCTGATGGATTCAAGAGCTCCAACCCCCATAAACACACACCATACGGCACCTTGTCACTTACAAAGTTCTGTAAACCCTGAGCCTGCAAGACCAGCCCAAGCATCTCTGGAGACCTCCCTGTCCCTTCATCCAGCCACTGAACTGGTGCTCGCTTTCTTCCCTCACTCACTACCTACCCCGTGACGCCTACGCAGACACCACTGTCCCTGAGAGGCTGCCAGTTCTCCTGGATACAGGCTTTACAGGCTTGCTCAATAATTGTTTGATGAGACAATCAAAACATTTCCCCTTTGATCATCAAACAACCCTCTGAGCTTGGCTGGACAATTATTATTAAGTAAATAAAGGTGACGACACTAAGGTTCCCAGAGAAGTCAAAGACTTGCCCCCAGGTAACCAGAAAGCCTCAGATCTCTAGGGAAGGAGCTCCACTCCCTGATTCCCAGGACAGATTTCTTCCCTGCTCTGCCACTCTCCTTGTATTTCCTTCTTATGACCTACAATAACAGGTCATCGAAAAAGAAACACCCTCTTCAAAGAACTCCCCCACATATGCATCTTCAAAAGGGGCTCTGCTTTACCACCAGATGGGCCAAATTTAGACACTAACCGGAGGCCACCGAAGGAAAACGCAGGGAAACTCTGATACCAGATAAAATGGCCCCGTGGATGCAAGGAAAGGAATCCTCTTCAGGGAAGAGCCTCTCGCTACAGCAGCCCATCCAAACCTGACTCAGTGAGCCCAGGACAAGGCAGAGCCTGCTGGAAGGCCAAGTGGGTGGAGAGCTGCCCGCCTTCCCTGACCAGGTACCACCAACCCCCTGCAGTCATGGTATTGTGGGTCCGCTGGCCAAGACAGCCTTTTTCTGTTTGCTTACTGACTTTAGAAGGAAGCTAAGACATTTAACCAGTTCGACATTTCACCAGAGAAAAGCAAAACATGTGCCTTGTAATATTCAAATATTTAGGAAAACATTTAGGAAATGCCTAGAACTGGGAAAAAGAGGGATGAGAGAAGCCAAGAAATGAGATCTTGGGACAACTAAGCAACTCTGACGCTCAGAGCTGTTGGGTACCAACTATAGTTTGCTTTTCTAAGCGCAGCGCCCAAGCCCCGTGTCACCCCTTCTGCTGGGCACTGTGTAGACCACCAAAGGCACCCAGATGAGGTGGCTCATGAGCGCTGCACCCCTCCCTGCTTGCTAAACCTGCGCCTGGGCACAGGGCTCCATCTGCTCGGAAGGAGGCACCTTGTGCGAATTCACACAAAGGCACCCTGCAGGCCGGCACGGGCTGCCCGTGACTGGTAGTGGAGCTTCACTCAGATCCCTGGGGAGAAAACAAAAATGCTGAGAGTGAGCGGGTCCATGTTTTTTGCTGGGTTCTCTAGAATCAGGTCTTGCGATGAGAATCCCTATAAAAATGTTTTATTAGTAAGTATTACTAGGAAAAACTGGTAGGGGATTGAAGAAGTGAGGGAAGGAAGAAACGCAAGCCCAGCAAAAGACCCACGGAAGTGAACTGATGCAGCTGCACAGCGGGTCTCTGGAGACAAAGCGTGTTACACCGCAGGGTCCCAGCCAAGGACGAGGGAACTGGACTATTTATACTCCAGCACCTCCCAGTCCTTGGCCAGGAGCTGCCCCCAGGGGAGATGTCAATTCCCAGGCACTCCTTGCTCTCACTTCCTCAAGATGAAGCTGACTCCCACGGCCCAAAGTCATCCCCCAACCAAGAAGGGTGCCTGGCACTTGGGACCAGGACACCAAGGCGCGCAAAGATGGGGAAGGTCTCGGAGGGAATGCAGGGCTGCATGGAAGCACCTCGGACAGCCCGCCGTCCACTATTTCTTTCTCCAAGTTTTGCCAAAGTCTTGGCCACGGTAACACGAAGACTCCATCTCTCATTCTGAAGCCTCGTGGGGTTCTCAGGCGGGGACCCTTACCCTTCTGGCACTTCTTTTAGCTCACCACCAAAGACTGTGACCCTAGCACCTTCCAAAGCTGAATGCAATGAGTTACTGAGCATCTTTCCAAAACCCTGTTCTGCCTCTCTGTCCTTTCTCCAGTGACGCATTTTAGGGCACCCTCCGAAGCAATCCAAATATTCACCTGAAATGCTTTTCTGAAGCTGGGCTGCCAGGCAAACCCAACATCCTTTTCCTTCTTTACGTTTTGGGGCCCATTTCTTGGTGTCCTCGAAGGATAAGCCCCTGCGTGGCTACTGCTGCAGAAGTCCCACCGACTGTGACTGTGTTTGCTCAGTGCTAGCCTGAGAGCTCAGCCCTGCAAGCAGTTGCCTGGACCAGCTTCACAGCCCCTCACAGCCATCAAAGCGCGGGACCCCCTAGTGACAAAACTCTCCAGGAAAGACAGTGATGAAGGCAGGACAGCTCTCATCCTGGACCACACATCAAGGAAAGAGAAGGGAATGGAGCCAGCAGGGAGGGGGAGGGGTGGAGGGATGACTAACCTGGGGATGAATAACAACTGAGTTCCCTCCACAACTTCTCACCCCCCACTCCCAACAGGTGGATACTCTGAAAAGGTGTCCCCAGAGGCCTCAGCCCAGCACTGGTGCGGACTTCTCCCTGCCTCACAACACGGCCCCCAGAGCCGGACTTGGAAGGCAGTGCATATGCGCTCCTGTATTTGAAATTAATTGATGGGATATTTCACGAACTCATTTTTTGTTGTTGTGAATTCCCAGATGCTTTTTCCTGCTTGTCTTGAGATCCTATGTGTATTTCTTCATCTAGCACCAAGGAGAGCTTCCTGCCCTTTAGCTGGGTCAGAGAGCTCTGGTGATCAGGGTTCAAATCCCAGCCCCACCACTATGATGTGGCCTGGAGCAAGTCAAGAGTTCCGGCACCTCCGTTTTCTCAGGTGACAAACGGGAATACTTCCACTTTCCCTACAGGTTTGTGCAGAGAATGAAATGAGGTCGGCTTTGGAGACAGCATCGGGCAGGTTGAGATGCTCAGTAAATGTCAGCTCCCTCCCGAGTGCTTTTCCTCCTCTGAAGTCCCCCCCCCCCGCACCTCGCAAGATGCCCACGCGTTTCTTAAGAAGGCCCCACTGGCTGGCGAGGGATTGGAAACCCGCTCCGGACAGCACTATCCCGGAGCAAGCGAGTTTCGGGTGGTGTAGACGCGCGCGCTTGCACATACCCACCGCTCACTTCGGGCACCCCCGCGGGTCTGGCACCCCCGTGTCTGGAACTACTGCACCACCCCGCACGGAGCGGGGTCTCAAGTCTGGGCGACAGAAGTGCTCCCACCCCCACACAACGCACTTACCCTGGGCAGGCTGAGCCGGGCAGCCGGGGGCGGGCCGCGCCGGGGGCGGCGGCGGGCGCGGGGTGGGCGCGGCGGCCGGCATGGTGCGGTGGTCGGCTCCGGGAGCACCGGGCTCTGCTGTGGGAGCGTAGGGCAGCGGCCGGACTGTCCAGCGGGCGCGGGGAGGCGGGGCGCGGCGCGAGCAGCCACAAGCCCGCGCCCGCCTCTCTCTTCTTTCCCTCCCGCTGCCCGCCCCGCGCCGCGCCGCGCGGGCGACGAGTACCCGGAACGTCTCCGGGGGCGCTGGGCTTAGCAACCGCGCGCCAGCCGCAGCTCCCTCGCTCTGCGCTGAGCTGGCGGTGCGCGCTGCGGGGTCCCTGGAGAGGAGGCGGGCCCGCCTTTGAACGTGAGCTCACACCCACTACTTTGCCTGTGAGCCACTGGAGGTGGCCCCCGGGGACCCACCAGCAGTCCCGCCTCGCCCCACCCTGCCCGCCTTTCCGCACTCCTTCCCTGCCCTGCCCACCTTGGAGCCAGGCAAGGTCTGGCTTTGACTGTGCGCCTCGCCCACGCTCTCTCGCCCATTCGCAGAAGAAGAGGTCTCCAGCACCCTCGCCCCTCCTGGCAGAATCCAGACTTTCCGCACCACTCCCTCCCCCGCCCTGTCCCCACTACTGCCACACTCACTCTGGGTCCAGCAGCTGCCCTGCATCCTTGCTGGCCCCCAGATTTTTTTTTTTTAATATTACAGAGTTTGTGAAACCTCTTTTTTTTTAAAAAAAAAAATTTTTATTTATTTATCTTTAGAGGGGAAGGAAAGGAGAGAGGGACAGAGGGAGAGAAACATCAATGTGTGGTTGCCTCTCGTGCGTCCCCTGCCGGGAACTGGCTGGCCACCCAGGCATGTGCCCTGACTGGGAATCCAACCGTGATCCCTTGGTTCACAGGCCTGCGCTCAATCCACTGAGCTACACCAGCCAGGGCTGGCCCCCAGATTTAAAGGCCGGCTCACACTCTGGTCCACACCATGGCCTGAGAGACACAGGCTGCAAAACATCCCTCCAGCATGTATCTCCCTGGTGCCATCTAAAAGCTGCCCAATGTCCCTTGCCCTGTTATACCCCTTCTGCCCCTTCCCAGCACCACCTGCCTAATCCTCAGAGTTGTGGATCCTCCAGGTCCGCAAGTCCCAGTGGCAGAGATGGGGATGGGGGGGGGGGGGGAACGACGCCATATTCTCAACTGGCTCCAGGGCCCCTGCTGCAGAGGTGAGAAGTTCACAGGAAAAGCCGTGCCCACCTTTGCATGTGCCCACGGATGTGCCTACAGCCGTGGTCTTGATTTTGCCTCAGTCCGTCAAGTCCCAGAGGGGCTTTGTCCAACGTTGGTGTCTGTGACATTGTCATAACCAAGGCTGAGCTGATAGTACCAGGTCAGCTCCCAGCTGGCAGGGTCTTTCTCCTTCTCACAGGTAACAGGCGGCCAAGAGAAGGCTGCTGGGTGTCGCTTCAGCTTCTTGAGGATAGCCTAGGGACCCAATCTCTTCTTCCAGGCTTCCACGTGGCCACTTCCAGCATACTGCCTTTTCTTCTCAGACTCCTTACCTCTCGTCACAAATGGCTGCAACAGCCTCCTGAAGCCACCGTGTGAAAAGGAACTTCCTAGCTCCTCTGATGGTGGAGATGATCATCAAGAACCATTTTCAGCCATTCCCGGTCACCAACAGAGAACAAATGACAAATGACCTGCCTCCAAGTCACTGTGGGGGGTTGGGGTGGGGGGAGGTGGAGACAAATGATGAAATGATCAAGAAGTGGGGAGTGTTGTTATTTTAAATAAGGCCTTCCTGACAAGGTAACCATGAGAAAAAGCCTACAGTTGCCCCCTTTATCCCTGGTTTTACGTCCCAGGATTCCAGTTACCCACCATCCACCATCGTCCAAAAAAAATTAAATGGAAAATTCCAGAAATAAACGACGAGTAAGTTTGAAGCTGTGCATCTCTCTGAGTAGCATGATGAAACCTGAGAGGCTCCCGCCCCACCCACCTGAGACGCACAGCACCCGCTGAGCAGACACACCTGGCTCCCTTTAGCTACTTAGTAGCCCGCTTGGTTCTCAGATGGACTGTAGTGGTGTCACAGTGCACGCGTCAGGTCCCCTTATTTTACTTGCTCATGGCCCCCAAGTCATTCATGTAACTTTTATTGCAGTGTATTGTTGTAATTGTTCTATTTTTAGCCGTTAATGTTGGTCATCTCTTACTGCGCCTGATTTATAAATTAAACGTCCTCAGAAGTATGTGTGTATAGGAGAAGACACAGTATATATACAGGGTTTGGTATCATCTGCACTTGCAGGCATCCACCGGGGGTCTTGGAACGCGTGCCCAGTGCATGGGAGGGGACTGCCGTATCTGGAATGTTCGGTTGGGGCAAGCACCCCTCGTGTACTGAAATACTTTCTTTTTAGAATCCTTTACAGCCACCCTTCCTGACCCTCTCATTTATATTTTAGGAGTAAATAAAACTTAAATACATTGTTTCAGGACATGGTTTGACTTTTGTGGAGGAGAAAACAGATGTTTTGCAAGAGCAGCAGTCCAGCAGTGTGTAATTACTAGCTAGGTAATCGTTTACATGTTGATTAGCTGTATACTTTAACCCATCACGGTGAGCACCGTAAGTAATCAGGTTACCTCCCAGCACTGAAGGTAAACACGATACACCTCGGTGAGCACCGTGGAAGACAGACATTGCTAGGTGCCTACTCAAAACCCTGTTCTCTCCTTCTGCCCTAGTACCAGACGCTGAGTTTTAGCTGAGCACACTGCAACCTAGAATAAAGAATAGGCTTCCCAGTCTCCCTTGCAGCCAGGAATGGCTATACGAAAAGTTTCTGGCCAATGAAATAGCATTGGAAGTGTCGTGTCAGAGCTTCAGATGGGCTCCTTAAAGATGCCAATGCTGTTAATGACACTCCTGTCTCTCTGTCTCTCTTAATTGATGAGAAAGAGAGAGAGAGAGAGAGAGAGAGAGAGAGAGAGAGAGAGAGAGAGAGAAAGACATCAATTTGTCGTTCCACTTATTGATGCATTCATTGGTTGCTTCTTGAATGTACCCTGACGAGGGGACCAACCCACAACCTTGGCGTATTCGGATGATGCTCTAACCAATGGAGCTGCTTGGCCACAGTCTCCTTTGTCCCTCTCAACCTTCTTCTTTGGTCTGGATTTCAGACATAATGTCTGCAGTAGGTTGGATTATTACTATCAAGTCTTCACTCTACCCCTTAATAGAATTATACGACCACCTTTGTAGTACCTGGGGAGTACTCCCCTAACCTTGGCTCCAGGCTTACGGCCTTCAGCCAATGGGACGTTATGGGACACACAGCGAGCAGAGGGCTGGAAGGTACGCCTCGTATGTTCGTGTCAATAGCCCAGGTAGCTGCCTGTCCCAGAAAAAAAAAATGTGGAGAAACGTGCAGCTGACCTGAACTTCCACATGCTGCTAAGTTCATACTAAGAGAAACATTGACATACACATTTGCAATCATTTAATGTAAAATGAAAGGAACACCACGTTTATAGTGAACCACTTAACTAGCAACTCACTCAGCATAACTAAGGAGGGTGGAACAAGCCCTAGCGGTCCAGTCAAGGTGTCTGAGCTGCTTTGGTTGCAAATGAGCAGAATTTCACTCAAGCAGCTCACGTGGCAGGGAGCACGGGATATTTTAAGGCTATTTGAAGAAACTCACAGACATCCAAAGGCAAACTGGCCAGCACCTCGTGACTTGACTCGAATGTCCCCCACAGTCGCTACACCTCAGAATCCAGTTTCTCCAGGGACAGAATATACTCAACCCAGTTTATTTATTCTGACCAGGCCATTTAAACCACTGGCCAAGCACGGGATTGGCTGCTTTGGGTTGAGTGTCTACCCTGGCGCACACAGTCGTGGCTCTGTGTGAAAGAGGCCAGGGGAAGCATTGATAGAAGCAGAAGCTAGGGAGCTGGAATGGCTGCCTCCCTGCCCAGGGCATTTCAAGCCAGGAGGGGAAATTACTTATGGAAGAAATTGACAGGCACATCCAGGACACCAGCTAGGCTTTGTTGAGGAAAGAACTAGAAGCATCTCCAGGAGGTCAAGCCTGGATGGAAGATGTGTGTGTGTGTGTGTGTGTGTGTGTGTGTGTGTGTGTAAGAGAGACTTGGAAGCAAGACTAGCAAAGGAGATGATGGAGTCTTTGCGAGAAATTTCTCTACTTGCCAGCATTACCCAGGGTGACTCCAGGCTGAGATTTTGGGAAAGGAGAAAACTTCAGAACCTTGTACAGATCACTATCCTAACAAATTTGCTGTGTATTTTCTTCCCTGACACTTCACATTTCTTCCTGTCATGTCCATAGAACACTTCTAGGTGCCCGCCACCCCCAGCTGCCATCATCTCTCTCCTTCCTCCCCATGTGGACTTCTGGAGAGACCACCTCACATTCCCCGTCTTTGCTCCCACCGTCTGCGGAGCATTTCCCACCTTCCTGCACTGCTGCTCCGCGGCATTGCTAACGACCTCCTCTCCGCCAACCTCGGTGAGCACAGTCCGGTCCTAGCCGCACCTCCTCTCCCTGCAGCGTGGGGCCGGCTGCAGAGCTCTCCCCTGTCCCAACCTCGCAGATCCGGCTGCTTTTGAATCTCCCCCATCTCCTTAAAACAAACATTTTTTTCCACATTGTGGGTCTCTTCCTTTCATCCAGCTCTTACATTGCTGTTTCTTAGGGATTTATTCTTGTCTTTGGTAAACTCTCCCTGGGTAATCTTTTTTTTTTTTTTAAGTTCTTAGTTTATCAATCTTCCCGTGAAAAATCTGCACAGCCACTGCAGGTAAAGTTGCCGAGGAATCTTTACTCCGCCTGTGGTCCGTCCCCAGCTGACTTCTCGCAGCACCACCGACACTGGCCTTCGTGGTCCCCTGCCTGTCTGCATCCTGGCCCTGCGTTCCTCTCCCTGTGTTCTCAAGGTCTTCTTCTTGTACAGCCACGCCTGACAAGTCTGCGTTTGGGTTCACTTTTCTCCACACAATCCAAAGGATTGTAAATCATGCCAAAGCCAGCTGTCTTGCACCACCCACTCCCCTCCCCTCACCCTGCCAAATGGGTTCTGAATCCAAACACAAAGATAACGTCTGGTGTGGTCTTATAAACTTCAGCTAGTTTTTGTTTGTTTGTTCGTTTGTTTTTAATTTCTGTCTTAAGTACTTTTTCCTTCCCAGAGCGAAGGATGTCAATGGCCATTTCTTTCCACTGAAGTCACCTGTTGGCCCTGAACTTCCTTGTCCGGGTAGTGACTGCGTCGTTCACAATGGCGGCCAATCTTCAAGCTGCCGGGAGGGAAAGACTCCCTGGGCAATCTTACCCAAGCTCTTAGTTTTAACTTCAGACCCATTTCATCTCTCTTTCAAACTCCAGCTCAGTTGCCCACCACACAGACCTCTGTCTCACAAGCACCTCTTACAACATACCCAAAACAAAACTCATCTTCCCCCCAGACCTGTTCCTCCTATTGGATTCTTAGTCTTGTTTAATTCTGTTTTCCAAGTCCCAACCCAGAAATTAATGTCAACTGCTCTTGTAAACCCACTGCTCCCTCCTCGCTCCCCTCCCATCTCCCCGCCCCGGCCTCGCTCACAGTCTCATGGCATCACACCTGGCCGGTCTTAAGCATGCCCTCCGAGACATCCCTAGGTCCTTCCCTCAGATCATTGGCCTTACTGGAGACAAGGAAATTATCCTCCAAGTTCCTCTCTAGGATCTACAGAAGTTTTCCACTGAAGATCTGCCAGTGTCTCTATGACCCCTGAGAATCAAAATCTAAACCCCTTAGAATGATTTTCCAGGCCCTCCAACCTCTGGTCTAGTCTGCCTGTTAACCCTCCCCTCCTGCCACCCCCCATGGAGACTCAGGGCTCCGGCTTCTGCAAGTTCCTCGCTTTGTCTTGGACGCCGTCTCTCCGCATACACTGCTCCATCTGCCCCTGTGCAGCCTCCTCACACTGAGTAAACTGCCAAGCCATGATTCAAATCCTAACCATTCGGCCCTCCCAACCGGTGGAAAGTAGGGTGTTTGAAGTGACTGCGCTGCAGCCAATCTGATCTCTCCCCGGTGCTGACAACTGACCCCGTCACTGGCACATTCCACGCAGCCCGTGGTTCTTATCTACTTTGATGTCAGCCTGAATGTCTCAGTCTGATGTGACTCACCGTGCATGACCCGAGTCCACACTAGTGCAACGTGTCAAAAAGGAAGAAGTCAAAACTACTGCCTAAGATAAAATATAGGACTTCTTGTGGGTGTCCTCAATGCATGTAATCTGTCTTCTCACTCTCATTCAGATAACTGTGTGTCAGGTGTACATAGACATGATGTAAGGAATATATCAAAATATATTATCTTCTTGGATACAAGCTCTTGCTTTCAAATGAACCCATTTATTTCCAGTTTCTGCTGAAATTGCCATCTGGGCCGTCCTGATGCCCCAAAATATGGCACTCGATGCTATAAAAGCAGGGTGCAGACCATTGCTCCTGTATTAGAGCCATAAAAACAGATTCATTTGCAAAACTACTAATCAACTTTCAAGCGTGGAACTTGCTTGTAACAGAAAGTAATAAAAGGAAAGTCCAAGACATTCTCGAGTCGTGGCAGTAGAGTTGTAGATTCAGGGCAAGATTTCAAGTATCATAGGGTGCTATGTTACTTTTAAAACTCACTCAGCATTTCTCAAAATACTGCCTATATTTAGATACAACAGCTAGAAACTGAACTAGGCCTAAATCTAAAAAAGCTAGACTGTAGGACAAAAACACATGTGATCTCTTTGAATTGCCAAACTTTCCTTCAAAAAAAGCAAAACAAAGCAGAGATAATAAATAAATGCTACCTAGTCTTAAGACTCCAGAATAACAAATGGAGGCACAGAAATGCACATTTGCAAAATGTATGTATGGCTCATGCCTATGTGAGGGCCACATTGAAACCGAGAATACTATAAAGAATTCCTAAATTAGGGCCTCTTATAGAAATATTTAAAATAAATTTATCAATGATTCAGTTGGCATTATATAAATTCTCCCTGTTCATCTTAATGTCAAATAAGGAATAGAAGTCACCTTGGACATGGGTGCTGTCCTCAAAGTTAAATGGAGAGAAAGTGGACAGACCTTTCAATAGTTTGCTGGAGGACGCTGCTCTTGGGCAGGAGCCTGCAAGCTACATGGAACTCACAGACAAATCCGGCCCACGGGCAGTCTGCGTGCATAAAATTTTATTAGAATACAACCACACCTGCCATTGATGTTTTGTCTACGCTACTTTTGAACGCCTGTAATAGAGACTGTATATTCTACAAAGCCGAAAATGTGTATTATGTGGTCCTTTAAGGGAAAAAAATTGCAGACCCCTGCCATAGTGTCAGTGCAATTCTGTGCTTTGCTTTTGTATGAAATGGAGAAGAACGAGCCACCAAACTCTACTTATTGATAGGTTTAATATTTTCTGGGGAAAAAACGAAAGTTCCTCATTCTCAGGTTCAAGACCATTGGTCTGTTTAAATGTAACGTGTTCGGTATCCAACTTGCTCACTAGACTAACTCCCATCCCTGAACATTCTCAAAACCTCCGCCAAGCAGAGAAGACTGATGCGAGAGGAGAAATGAACATTTCGAACTATCAGGCGCTTCCACGACGGGTCGCTTCTTTGAATCTCTACAAGGCAGAGTCACTCTTGCCATGGCCATTTTTCTCAGGCTGCCTCCTGTTTTTAAACGCTTGAGAAAGCTGAGAATGGGAGAGCTGAAGGAACTCGCCCGAAGTTACGCAACAGCCTAATAAGCTGCAGAAACGAAATTGGAATCCAGGTCTGCCTGATTCTATTGCCCGTGCTCCTCCTGGTCAATTTATTCATATATTCATCCAATGAATAATTAGCAAGCACTGCAGGGGTGTATGCTGGGTTCAATCACCGAGGATACAAAGATTGTCAAAAACAGTGAAGAGAGACTGACACCTGGGTAAGATCCATTTCAAATAAGATCGATGTGACCCTCCCTCAGAATCCCCTCAATCTGTAATTTAATAACAAAAATTAAGAGTGACCATACCCTTATAAAATACAGCTCCATGGTTTTATTTTTTTCTAAAAGACACAGCGCTGGCTAATTGGGCCGTAACCCTGAAGCGTATGCATGGTGGATAAACGGTAGACACAGTGTCAGAGAAAGTGCCTTGCTCATGAAAGCTGAAGCAATTCCTCAAACCAATTCAGTTTATCTTTTATCTAGATTATCTTTGAAGGTCAATGGACCATCATATCAAACATAATTCTGGTGTCACGGAACCCAGCAGACGGTGGCGAGTTATACTCAGTCGCTCTGCCAGAGTCTCTAACTTGGGTGTCATTATTTTCCGATAGGATCTTGGGCAATCTTTTTTGCCTAATGTTTTTAAAAATTGGACACAGCAGTAAAGGGAAATCTGTATTATGCATCTGTGCATATGACAGAAGTTACTACAGCTTAGGTTTGGACAATGTACTACAAAATATAATCCAGCCCATTTTTGAAAACTAGAGTCAACAAACAATGTTAGTTTTGGTGTAACTAACATATTATAACTCATATACATACACCGTATTAGTTTCAGGTGTAAACATAGTAATCCAACATTTATGTACCTTACAATGTGATCACCACACTAAGTACAGACACCATCTGTCACTGTACAAAGTTATTGTCATATTCTTGACTATATTCCCTGTGCTGTGCATTATTACATCCCTGTGATTTACTTTTTAACTGGAAGTTTGTATAATTCAACTCTTGACAGCTGCATAGCACATACACGAGGGAGAAGTATTCAATGATTTTCATGCTCCAAGAGAAGAGCTTGTTTTGGCAGCTGGGCAGTAAACCGGAAAATAAGCATTGAGGTCAGGGCTATGGGGCATCAGCCACATCTGTAGCAAAAAGCTTCCCACAGGCCAACCCCCAAACGGCTCTGAGAGAGAACACTCAGTGGTGGATAGCAGGCCCTCTGCTGCATGTCAGAGGAGCCAATGAAAATCATAGGCATGATTACATCACAGCAACTGAGCATCCACCTTGTCAGCAGGCTGCAAGAAGGAACGGACCACAAGAACGGCTCTGCCTTTCCCACACTCAAGTATGATTAGAGTCAGGAAGACATGTGCTTCCCTTAAATTATAGAGGTGAGGATGAGAGTGAAAATTTTTGTCCTTGTCCTTGTCATTGATAATGGGGAAAAAAGACCTATTCTATGACTCTCAGGGACAGAGTCAGTATCAGAGTGGCTGAGGTTGTAACCTCAAAGCTAATATAGCGCAATGGTGAATACGACCAGAACTAAGATATTCAGATTACATTGGGAGTTAGAGCTGTGGCACAAATGACTCTATCAGTGGGTGGGAAGTTTTCCCAACAGTCTATTTCTTCACCCATCAGAGAAGGAAATTAATGTCATGTCACGGAGCATGTTTAAAAGCCGCATTCTGACAGTGCACCAGAGCACGAAGAAATTCTTTCCTGGGCCAAGTCAACAAAGCGAGGGACAGCAACGCAGGTGGCGTTCCCTTCCAAGTTCAAACGTTCACCTCCCTGGGCTCTGAGAGCAACGCAACCGTTGAGCTAACAGACTCTGAGCAGAATCTTCAGGGAGAAGCTGCTCCACAATTTCTGAGCGACACCCCAATTCCAACGTCCAAAGCAACTAACAGAGCTATCAAACACCTGCTGGTATCCTGCATGCCGACGATTGTCATTTAGTGAAAATAAAAAACATTAGGCAAGGAAACAGCTAGAGAGAGAGTGAGCCTGACCTACTATTCATGCAAGCAGAGATAGATACCCTAGTGAGAAAAAATAACTCCTCTTACACAATCTGAAACTATTGTTATCAGTGTTGACATTTAAATGTGATGCTGTATAATATTTGAAAATCGGGATGATATGTTGAACTTCAAGTTGGTACATTGTGTGCTCTGTACCCCCAGCAGCGGTCTGAATTTTTAAAAATGAATTAAATTCCCAAATAAGCATGTTAAAAGCAAATAAACCGCAGCAGGGCCACGTTTGCAACGTGGGAGAGGGCGGCTGTGGCTGGGTCTCATGGCCACCGTCCCTCTTCTCTCTGCCTTTTACGCTCGCGTGGAGCCTTCCCGGTTTGGAGTTTCAAGAACCATGCGAGTGTTCCGTGAACCTTCAGACCACGCCACCGAGACCGAGCGTGGGTGGAGAAGATGAGACCCAGGGAAATCAAGCAGCCTCTTCTGTATCAAAGAAGAGAATAGGAATGAAAAAAAAAAATCCTAACTTTGCTGTGGTTCATTTTTAAATAGGTTGTTTCTTGCAGCATTTTAGCAACAAAAAGTTTGGGGAAAAAAAAACTCCCTTCACATTGTCCCTAAGTGTCAGAGAAGGGAGACAATGCGGGTTTTGGGGGGGTTTTTTAAGCTATTTTCAGGAAAGTATTTAAAAAGCACAATTATCTAACAAAGTAAAACTGATAAGTATATAATTCCACAGCCCTGGCAGGGTGAAAACTTCTGTTTAAAGGAATGGGTGGGGCTGGGCTGATTCCTTCACCTCTGCAGAGCTTCCTGCCCCAGCTCTCCAGAGATCCCTACCGCAGAGCGGCCAGGCGATCGCTGGCCACGTGCCGGAGCAGACTGTACGTGCCTTGGCCTCTGGGAAAGCAGAACCTGGAGAATGCCAATGGGAGCTGTTGGTAATGAAAAAAGCCTAGAAATGGTTTAAAGAACGTTTGCACTGAAAAAGCACATGGCACACAGTGACAGAAGACTTGGTTCCCCAAAGATGGCACCGCCTACACCTCGAGCTCTAAGAAAGTGTCACCTTGGTTCTCAGAACCTCGGTTACAGAGCACCTACTGTGTGCCAAGCCCTGTGTGGCTAGCTTTGTGGGAACTGTTTGATTTATTCCTCACAACAACCTATCTGGAAATTGTTGTGCTCAGGTCAAAGATGAATCCGATGAAGTGATGCTCTGACAAGCCACACAGTGATAAATCTGTCAACAAGAAATTATTTCTTTTTAAAGTTGTGTTAAAAGGACTGACGGATAACCTTTAAGCCATTCCAATACAAAGCCAAGGTTAAACAATAATTACCCACGAGAATATAGTTCATGTTGTAAATCATGCATTATGTTTAGTCTGTCTCAATAACTGGGTAATAACACATCCCTGGATCCCATCATTTGGCTAATATTTTTTGCTATGAGGATGTGAATATGTAATGCTTGTTTTAAAATCATAGTATATTTCCCATGTCTTGTTGTTATAGATGGAAATATTATTTACCTGGTTCCTTCTGATTTTACTATGAGCATAGACTTAGGGAAACTGTTCACAAGAAACCACCTGTTTCACTTGTGAGTCTACTGTTTACTTAGCAACGGTGCCATTTCCGATGTAAATGCAGAAAACAATGAGGAAATCAGGCTCAAGTTTATACCCAGCTAAGTGACTCAAAGGGATCTGTCTATAGATTTCTACATGCAGTACCGAGAACCATAGAAAAGGGATTCAGGGAAATAGAAATGGTACTGAAATGCAAACCGTGAGAGCAAGAAATTTCATTTAAGACTGAAGAGTTTTTAATTAAGTCACCAGATTTTATAGCTGCATGGCAATGATCCAAAGGCAAGGCCAACCTCAGTCACGATTCTCATTGGAGGGGTGCCTGGAGAGCGTGTCCCGAGACCTTAGTTCATTCCATCCTCAACAACGAGTCTCTGAGGCGGACATCTTACCATCCTCATCTCACATGTTAGAAAAAAATCAGACACGCCAAGAGGTTAAGTGACTTATCCAAGATTATTCAGTCAAATCCATGACGGGCGTGGAAGTTGATGCCAAGGACGTTGCCCACAAAAGCTGTCTTTCTTTCCCTATCTCAGTGATTCCCAAACTTTTAAAAATGTAGCTTGTGATTTATCAGGGATGCGTTGGGGCCTGAGATTCTGCACTTCTAACTCCTAGGTGCTTCCAGGCTGCCACTTTGTAATCCTCACACTGAGGAGCCAGGCCCTCCCATGGCCCTGCCTCACTTGCCCTAGTCGGGGAGTGCGAAAAGCCGTACAATCTGTGACTTAAGGGGCCTCGTTCTGGCCCCAGCAGGCGGCATCAGACCCTTCTCACCTCGGGCAGGAGAGGAGAAGTTTGGTGCAGGGCGCTGGGGGTCAGACGGGGGAGGCAGGGCAGGAGCCTCTTTATATCTGATAGCAATTTCCAAACTGCTATTTTTAGCAGCGCGCTTTCTTCAACTGAAATCTTACATGAACCCCTAGTGTATAAGACCAACAGCAGCAGAATTTTCTTGGTGAAGGTTTACTTTACATATTCACATTTATAGCAGGCTCATGTTGAAGTTAAACAATGAACACAATGAGACTGTTTTAATAACAACAGTTTGAAATGAGAGCTTATGGAAGATGAGTATTACGTAAGTCCCGGTATCAAGAAGACAAGGTGTCCCGGTATAGCCAAGACAAAGTAAACCAGAAGCCTATCGAGTGTTTTTTAAAAGACAGGAAAATATTCAGCTGCAGTTGCTATCAGAGCAACAGAACACGGTGAGAATAAACCATGTCGCAGCAGACAAAGCCTTTTTGGCTCAGTGTTGGCAAACACATGGCAAGATGGGCCCCACAAACATTGTGTTTTTACCATGATATGATTTTTTAGAAGTAATTAGCTTTGAGAGTCTACAGAACACATTTGCATTCCTTTTCTCAGTAATCTCCTTTCTAAGATTCTGCCCTAGAGAAATAATCTTAGGTATGGAGAGATGAAAGAAACTAATATTTACCAAGTGCCTACACTGTTAGACATTCTGCTGGGGGCTCCAGACCTTGGGAAACTATGAGTTAGAAATGAAACGACTAGTCACTTCATTCTGCACGATGTCTAAGTAACTTACCTAATATCATCCAGGGAGACATTCCGGTCTAGCTTTACCTAACTCTGCAGACAAGTTGTGTCTTTGAAACGCCGTGGTTATCAAGCACTGGTGCCATCTTTCCCCGCACCTGCCGGAGTCCCATCTTCCCTTCCTTCCCTCTTACCTGGGGTCACAATGGCTGTGAGAAGCTGAGTGCAAATTTGAGGCTTTGAGAGACGCAACTAGAGGGTACTGATTAGTTTAGGAAACAAATGTCATCGGATGAAATTTGTCTCCTTTCACCTTTGGGAAATCGTTGGAGGACACCATCTGGAACAAATGGGGAATCCTGAAAGAACCCCAAGAATGCCGGTCTGGGAGCTCATGGTGCTGTCTCCAGTTCTCCACGAGAAAGTCCGTCTGTAAGGGTGTGAGAGATAGACGTCATTGCACCATGGGAACTGCCCCTGAGAAACCAGCGCAGTGGGAAAAAATGTGTTCCAGGGACATAAAAATAATGCTGCTCTGTTAATAGACGCCGAGGGCTCCTGTGAGACCTCAGCTGCGGAATATTCGACACGACTCGGGGGCATTCCAGGGCACAGCTAACAGGACTCGCAAGTCTCCTTCCTTCCACTTGGCCTTCGTGAGCCTGGTGAAGCCCATTGGCTGGAGGGCTCTGCTGGTCAGGTCCGGGGAAGAAGGTGCTCCCCCAGGAAAGGGACTCAGGGAAAGAATTCATAGACAGAAGTGCCATGCCCTCCATTCCAACTCGGGCTCTGCGGGCAGGGCACCACAAGGGACGGTTGACTTCTGCCATGCTGGCCTTAGGGTAGAGGTCCAAGGTCACTTAGGGGCATACTTCCCCTGTCGAAAGCCAGGGATGGGGTTCCTTGCCCTAGTTAAGGTCAAGCTTTATATCTTAATGCAAATGGTAATTTTTGACTTACCTAAAAGAATAAAAAATATTAAAGAAAGTGATGGCCCCTCATGGCCACAGCCTGCTTGAGCTTTTTGGTTGCTGGCCTCCTTTCTCTAGGGGCCACACCCCCGCTCACTGCTCCTGGGGACCACAGGAGGCCCCGCTGGGCCCTGCCAGCTTTAGGGCAGGAATTTCTCAGCATGGTGCACTTAAGATACTGGTGATCCTTTGGGTTCCCACAGTGTTTCTTTTTGAAACACAATTGAAAAATGTGTTTCTTTATTCCAATTACAATTTGTTTTTCCAGTCTTTGGAAAGTAACAAAAAAAAAAATCTGAAAGAAAATGTGTACAATAATAGCAACCTAAATACAGGATAGACAGGGATGATGGATTTACCAGAAATTCTATTGCTATAATTTCTATACCTCTCTCTCTCTCTCTCAGCCCCTGCATCTACTTCACCAGCGAGTCCTGATATGACCTATAAAGCAGCAAATCCACCCACATCCCAACCACCCGCACCCTAGTCCAGGCTACTGTCGCATCCTGCCTGGACTGCTGCCACCAGCTCCTAATTTGTATCCCTGCTCAGACTCTTGCTCTTCTCACAGCTCTTCCACACCAGAAGCTGGGGAGGATTTCTGAGAATGCAAATGTGATCGTGTCCCGCTCTTGCAAAAAAAGTCTTCAATGGCCAATAAACATTTGAGAAGATGCTCCCCTGCTTGCTCGTTTGACAAATGCAAATTAAAATCACAGCAAGATACCACTACAAAACAGCTAAAATTAAAACGAGGCAAAACTAACACTAAAGAAATAGAAAAAGATGCAACATGCCAAGTACCAGCAAGTATGGAGAGAGACTGAAACTCTCTCACCGTACGGGTGAGAGTGTGAAATGATGCCGCCACTTAGGAAATTGGTTTTCTAGTATCTACTAAAGCTGGTCCATCCATCCTATGACCCTGCAATTACACCCTCAAGTGTCCCTGCCAACGGAAATACGTGTTTATCTAGACACGGTCCCAAGGGTTCCCCACAGCTTGCAGCAACCCCAAACCAGAAAGTCCCCAATGCTCATCCACATCACAAGGGGTAAACCCACCACAGTGCGTTCCCGCAGCAAGAATGAACGATCCACGGGCACCACTACAGTGGACGAATCTCGCGGGTGGATGTTATTCTGAGCGAAAGAAGCCACATACCAGAGTACATACTGTATGCTTCCATGTACATAATGTACAAAAACAGGCAAACAAAATAGACGTTGCTGAAAGGCAAGACAGTGCTTCCTCCTGGAAGGAGGAGTGCGGCCGGGGGCAGGTGCCAGGGGAGAGCTTCGCTTCCTGCTAATGTTCTGTTTTCTGATCCGGGTGCTGATGATGTGGGTATTCCGTTTGTGACAACTTCAGCAGGCTATGAACTTCTGTGCACCCTTCCACGTGTGTTTACAGTTAAATAAAAATTACTTCGGAGAAAAATCCCAAATCCTTCACATGGGCTGCAAGACCAAAATCCATCCGGCGCCTGCCTGAATCTCCACCCTTCTTTCGAACCACTCACTGGCTCGCTTGTTAACTCCAGGCGCACTGCCCTTGAACCAGTTTCTTATCCCAGTACCTTTCTTCCCACTTCAGTGGCCCTGCACCTGCTGCTCCCCGGGCCGACAATAGTGGCTGGTGAACTCTGGCCAGCCCACAGGCCGATCTTCTCTGCCATTTGTTTTTGTAAATAAAGTTTTACTGGTCACAGCCATGCGCATTCATCTGTGTATTGTCTGTCTATAGCTCCTCTGGTAGTACAATGGCCCACAAGGCTAAAGCTATTTACTGTCTGGTTTCTCTAGAGCAACTTTGCCAACCCCTGGCCTAGACCCTTCTCACGTGCCTACTGTACCCCATTGAATTCGTACTCACCTTCCACGATCCAGCAAAAACTTCTCTTCTGTTCAGAGAAGCACAGGTCCACATCTGGTACATTCCTGGACCTTTTTTCCACGGCTCTCCCCTGCTCCAGGTCCTCAAGTGGCTTCCCTTGCTCTTAGTGTGAAGCGCAAAGTCCTTCACAGCCTACAGCCCCAGTATGGTCTGGCCCACCGTGTTCTACTCCGGGCTTTTCTCCTGCACTTGCTGATGTGACCTGAACTTTGGCCTCATTCGAAGATTCAGTCAAGTGCTTCTCCACCTCAGGGTCTTTGCCCGTGCTGCACCTTGGCCTTGGATGCTCATTCCCAGTGCCTCCTCCAGCCGATCTTTGCTCTTCCTCTGCTTGTCAGCTGAAAGGTCACTCATGTATCAGGCCCCTCCCCTAGCGGGGTTAGCACAACAAATGCTGGAGGCTCCTACTCAGCTTCGGGTCCTGAGGTCCCACCTCCCTCCAACTTGTAGCCATTTCTTGACCCTGCGCACACCCGCCCTTGCATCCTGCTCCCACTGTCCCCTCAGTCCCCGCACAGAGCACACCACTGTCCCCTCAGAGTGGGCCCTTCTCGGGCACCTCACCCAGCTGATGACCTTTATAGGAGTGGCTCCCACGGTGTCCTGCCCTCTGCCCTCTGTCCTCTGCCCTGTGTCCTACCCCAGATCCAGTGGTGCTTCTCCTGAGGAAGGAAACAGTTACCTCAAGGAGGGGCTCTGGGCCCTTTTTATGCTTCAGACACAGAGATGAGCCACCCGGAGCCCCGCACCAGGGGAGGACAAGTCACCTTCAGGGAGGAATCGCCAGTTCCTTCAGGGTCAGAGGCAGACAGCCGCCTCAGCTGAGGTGATGCCCACATCGGTGACAGGCTGGGGTGAGGACATCGGGCCAGCATCGCAGTCCACCCCGGGGCAGCTCCAATGGCTCACCCTCCAGAACACCTGCATTTTGCCGTGTATGATGTGTATTTTTTTAACCAAATTTTTGAGGGAAAAATAAGAATACACATTATACATGGGTAGTACTGATTCCGTACCTACATAAATATTTTCAATTCTTTTATTTATGCTTATGCATTAAAAGTGTAACTCTAGAAAGCAACAATGATATCCACATGCAAAATAGTACCCTGGAATGTGATCATTGGTTTCATTTCTAAATATAAATTTTAAAAATTGCACTGAAAAATTAAAACAAAAGATTTTCCCCTCTGAATATCTGGGCCAAAAATGCGAGTGTGCAGTACGCACAGGAGTGCATTATACACGGTTAACACGCGGTGGCCCTGTGTCCTGATGGTGGCGGCGTCATCCAGTGGGCCACGTCCGCCAGAAGTCCGCCGAAAGTCACAGGGCTGCGGCGCGGAGGGCGCGCCCTGCGGCGCTGAAACTGCACACTTCGTTGAGGCGGGGACGAAGGGCCGTGCGGGACCTCCTTCCGTCGGAGATCGGGTTTCCGGTAAGGAGAGCTTTGTTTGCTCCAGCGGACTTAGTGACGCTCTGCTGCAGACGTTCTCCTACTGAAAAGGGGCAGCAAAGAAAAGAACGAGCCCGGTGACAGAACTTGAAATTAGCAATTGGGAGTAAAAAAAAAAAAAAATGTGAGCTGTGTCTGTTTAGTGCACCAGACACCCCGGGAATGTGCCTTGCGCAACGCCTCACGCTGAGTTGACATTTAATAAATGCCAGCTTTCCGCCAGGAGACTCTTTCATCAGCCGAGCGGAAGACAGCAGCACTGTGGAAGTCAGAAAACAAACAAAAAAAAAGTAGAAACGTAGCAGGGAACTTGAAGGAAATACACTGCGAGACGAGGGCGAGAGTACTCCTGGAGCCGCTGTACTCCTCACGCGAATCTAAAGCGACGTTTCGTGCTAAATGAAAGACGAGTGGGGGCTCTGAAGCGCGAGGTGATTCTCGCATGTTGCAGTCCAACTTCGAGCGAGAATAATTAACTACCAGAAACGTCCAGGTACAAGATGTTACTTTATTGGCCAAAGATTACCTGCGCAGGGGCGAACTCTCAACCTGTGTCCCGGGGATACAGTACTCCCAAGGAGCTACAAGAGAGAGCTGCGCCTAGTGCTCACAGCTAGGTTCTTTTATAGAGGCGAGCAAGCAATCACACCGAAGTTAATGTGGCAGTTAGCTATTGGCTGAGAGAGCCCGCGGGCGGGGTATTGCTATCTTGGGGCAGTGGAAAATTTCCTTCAACCCTTCTGCCCTAACACCCACCCCGGTGGTTATCTGCAAACCATTGCTATGCAAAACAACTCAATGGCCCTGCTCCATTTGTCCCTTCCCCCAACTCATACCTGTGGGGGTGGGGGTGAGGACATCTTATATGTCCCTCTAATATTTTCTGGACACCGTGAGTGCTGGGCCCCATTCCAACTCCCTTTTGGAGCCCCCCTCTTGGCTGCACCCTGTTACATCGCACAGGTCATACAACGAACACAGTGACCCCGTAGGAACACCAAAATGTGCCTGCGCTCCAATCGAAAAGTTTTCAGTGAAAGCTGTGGTTTCCTGAACAAAAACGTCACAGTATCGACCATGAGAATAAGTAGCAGAGTTCATCACGGTTTTCAGAAACATAACCAACACAAAAATGCACATGGGGGGCGGGGTGGAAAGTTACTGTTTAATGGGCGTAGAACTTCAGTTTCACAAAACCAAAAGCATTATGGAGATGAACGGTAATGGTTGTATATTATGAATACATTGAATGTCATTGAGCTATGCATTTAAAATGGTTACTATAGAAAATTTTATATTATGGGTATTTGACCACATTTTAAAAATTGAAGAAAAAGTCAATAGCAATTTAACTACTTTTGGAAAATCATTTGGCAATAGCTACTAAAAATGACTATATGCAAACACTATTCCACTCCTAGATGTATAGAAACATGTACGTATGTTCACCAAAAGGTATGGGCAAAAATGTCTGTAAGCCACACTATTCCTCATAGCCCATAAACTGCAAACTACCTGAATGCCCATCAGTTGGAGAATGCATTAAACAGATGGGATACATTCACACAATGAAGTACTATACATCAACGAAAGTGAGTGATTTATAGCCACAAGCAGCAATATGTATGAACCTCAGAAACCCACCATTGAATACAAGAAGCCAGGTGCAGAACAGGGAACACTGTCTGATTCCATTTATATGAAGGGTAAACGAGGCGAAGCTAACTTAGAAAGTTAGAAGTCAGGGCAGTGGCAATGCCTGCAGCCTCAAATCCCTACATCACCTGCCTTGTTTCCTAGAGGGATCCTTCTGGATCAGTCTGGGAGTCTGCTTCTGCCTTGGGGGGGACTCAACACCATGGTGGCAAGAGTCATCTCATGCTAGGCTTGCCTTGGGTAAGCTCAAGGGACAGAGGAGTGACAGGCAGACCCTGAACTGTGAGGGACAGGGCAGGTCGTGTATCCAGGTGTCAGGAAACTAATATGGGGCCTGGGAGTCCACAGGAGCAGGGAATGAGGACATGGTGATGCACTTTTGTTATTGAGTGGCAAATAACTGCATTGGATCAGGAGACTTTAGTCTGAAAAGACGGTTCCTGGAAGGGGAAGAGACAGAGGCTGGGCAAGCAGCAGGATCCTTTCTTGGTGTGCCTTCCTGATAAGGTTTGATGATTTTATTTCGCTGTGTTTACATGTCAATCCCTGACTATATTAACTGTCCCCAGCTGTAACCTCCCATGACATAGGGAACACTTCTCCCTCACTGCCCAGGCCCTGCTCAGCACCTTGTTAACAAGCGGTCTGGAAATGCGGCAACATGGGAGGGAGCCCCAACTCAGCCAAGCCTGGCTCTTCCAATGGCTTGGTCTCAGTTTCTTCTTCTCTAATTCCGTCGTCATCGTCGTTGTCGTCATCATCATCATCATCATCATCCAGCACTTACTATGTACCAGGCATTATTCTAAGTACTTTACATATGCACGTGTTTTAACCCAATCCTTACAACAACACTAGAAGCAGGTACCAGTGCCACCCCCATTTTACCCATGAGGAACCAGAGGCACAGTACAGTACGGTAGTTAACTTGCGTAAACTCACGTAGCTACTTAGTGGTGGAGTCTACATGTGGACTCAGGCAGCCTGGCCTCAAAGTCCACGCTCTCAGCAAATAGTTTTGACCCTATTAGAAACACTGATGACTACGTGATGCCACTGAGAAGGATTCTGAGACCACGTCTGGACCCAGAAGGAGAAGCGCCATAATGGATGGGCAAGGTCTGCAGCGGTGGCATCCACACTGTGCTTTTTACCATCGTGTTAGGGAAGGAAAAAGACTTTCCTTAACCAGACTTTAGTCAGGCTCCTCTGAGCCGTCTTTTCAACCAGGCCTTGACATTGACCCTCATTCTGTCTTTGGCCTGCCTAGTCCAGTCTTAACAAAAATCCTGCCAAGTCAGGTTCGTAAGAGTCCCTCCCACCTTGATAGCTGACAGCCCTTGCTCTCTGATTGCGTTCCTTGTCCCCCACCACTGATGCACAAGTTCTTGATCCTCCTTCAGTGTGAATCCTGTTCAGTCAGTTTAGCGAAGTCCGCCTACATTGCACATCTCCTTTGAGTAATTTTCTGACTGACTCCACGACTCTGCTTGTTGGCCATACATCCTCACTTGTCCTTGTTATATTCCAAGTTTAGCCTAATCTCCCCCCTGTTCCAGAGCCCCAATAGTAATTGGCTTGAATAACATCTTTCTCACTGTTTCAACAAGTGCCAGAATAATCTTTTACGTAACGATGATCTTTAGGGTGATATCTCAGGTGGCGAAGGCTTTTCAGACTGAAGGGCCAGCCCGTGCCGAGGAACGGAGGATGTGACTGGGAGGGCCTTCGGGGAAATGGGAGAGGACAGTTAGAGGCCGTCACGGGTGTTTTGGTTTGTGCTGAGAGCACACGGAGACCTGTAAATAGACCTGGGCTTTATTTCAGGAAAAAATCCCTTGGTAGTTAGAGAGAAGAGAGTTTGGACTAATATAGGAATAAAGAATACAGGCTATACAGTATATAAGGTAAAGGCTAAGCAGAAGGACCCAAGGGGTTGCGACTAGGAAAAGACACACTGAAGACACTTTGAAGGGAGACCCGACAGGACTGGAGGGCACACTGTGGAATGCGGGGGTCACGGTGGACTTTCCAGGAAACACGACCAGAGTAACCTGATTAGCAAGCAAAATCACTGTGACTAACCTTACCGCAATAAGGAAGATTGCCACTGTGAGTATTGTTGAAGTGACACAGGACATCAGGAGCAGTATTTATAGGGTTTGGGGCTGGGGTCAAGCGGTCGAAGGCAGGTCTTCAAGGTGGATCAAAGTTAGTGACGTTTGTAAGGGTGACTATAATTTTTGTAGAAGAGGCTTAATTCTCCCTGTTGAAAATAAGGGAAGAGACTTCTCCCCTCTCTTCTTTCTCTTTCACAATTTCTTTGTTCTTTTCACATATATATGGTTTTCATATATAAATATATAAAGATATAGATAGCTTTATAATGTTTTCATATATAACATTGTTATCTTTGTATTTTTATATATTTATATTTTTCAGATATAAATATATAAAGATATCTATATCTTTATAATGTTCTTTTCAAATACATCTATATTTTCACATATAAATTTCTATATATATGAAAAGATATAAATATAAAGATATACATATATCTGTACAATGGCTCAATAAGCCTCTCACCAGTCTCACAACTCAAGAATGCTTCCTCAAAACCCTGGGAGCCATCTTTCTGAAATGCAAATGTCAAAGTGGGTAGCACCCCTGCCTCCTCATTCCTGCGGGAGGGTAAGTTCAGTGGATATCTTGCTCCAATTTGCAAAACTGTCTCCCGTTATACATGTTGGAGAAGTGTGTTTCCCCTGCAATGAAGCCAACACAAGGGGCCTCCCCATTGGCCATGCTGGTTAGCACAAACACCTGGAAACAAAGGTGCTACCAAGTCTCCTGTCTTGAGGACTAGCCATCGTTTACCTGGGAAACAGGTACGTCATGGGTGGTGGCTGCTTGGCTATAAAACGGGGTGCGATTTCTTTCTGTCTTTGCAATGGCTCATGGGATGGCCTGGGCTGATTTATTCAATCCCATCCTGATCATGCAATAATGGAAGTGTTTTCTTTTCCTACCACCTTTGTAGCGAGGACTTCTCTGTCAGAAGATTCTGTTTTTAATCTAGTTCCCCAACACACCATAGTTTAGGATTGGTGTTGTAGCAGAGAAAAGAAAAACTTCTCTACGCATCCTAGGTTCTCCCTGGGGCCCTGTCAATTGGACAAAAGACAAATTAACAAGAGAAAAGCACGCAGATATATTTGAAAAGCACAGGCATCTCTCATACACAAGGGAAGGCTCAGTGATCTCAGAGGGATGGTTAGACTTGGGCTTAGCACCCTAAAAAAAGAAGAATACATTTCTAGAGAAGTGACAGAACAAAGGAAAGGGACTGGAGTTTCTGGGGGCAGCCAATTGTGGGAGGCAAATGTAGGAAGAAGCTAAGTGTAGATAAGGCCTAGTTGGTGAGGTTTGTTATGTAAATTCCTTTGGTGTCCTCTCTGGGATAGGACCTAGGCTCTAGTTTGGGATAGATCCTAAGGATCTAGGGATATAGTGGATCTAGCATTGACTCCAATGATTAACTTTCATTTTTTTCTGGTTTAGAGGGACAGGCACTGCTCTAGGTGCTGAAGATGCAGAGGTGAATAAATTAGACAAAATTCCAGCTCTCCAGGAACTTACATTCCAGTGGGAGAAGACAGACAGTAAAAAAAACAAGTACATGAGATAATGTCTAATGGTGGCAAATCCTCTGAAATGAATAAAACAGAAAGCTGTGACAGAAAGTGACCAAGGAGGTAAGAAAGGTGAGCCTCTCGATTGCTTCTGGCCTAGCATGGTCTTGGAACTGAAGACTGTAGTCCTCATCTTCCAGGGGAAGAAGAGAAACACCTTGGGGAGCGGGGGTGGATTCCTCTGTCATTTCATCAGATTGTTGTCATCTGAGCCCTGTTGCCAGGCAACCCAGGCAAACCCCAGGCAAACCTGGCAGAGAGCTTGGAACCCAGGTAAGCAGACAGCTCTCATTCAGAGCGTCTTGGTGTCTGGACAGTCTCGCCCAGTAGGTCCTTGAAGGAGAGAGAGGAAGAGAAGCCCTTGTGAGGGGCAGAGTCAACAATTCTAACCCTTGGTCCGTGGAAAAAGACAAGACCGAAACATCTTTTCAAAGAGAACAGTGTCAACAGCAGCAACGCTTAGCATGAGGCCAAGCCAATCTGGCTCCACAAACATGGTTCCATTTCGGCCTTGTTTACTGTACCCACACTCTCAGCTTGTTGACCCTTGCACAGTTCGATCCTGGTGTGTTGAGGCATGATTTTTCATTTTTCTGTTGCCCTTTCAAGCCCCCGATTTCTATTTGTTCCCTTTATATAATTTCTATCCCTTGATAGACATTCTCCACCTGATGAGATGTTGTGCTCCTGGTTTCATGTAGTTCTCTGGCCCAGGGACACTAGGGCAGTGGCCTTGTAATGTGTATAGTGGCCTTGAATATGAACACCTGATAGAGGAGGCGAGGGTGTGTGAACTTCATTGGCTGTTCAGGAAGGAGAATTGACCAGCCTCTAGCCAGGGCCTCGAAACTGGATCAGGACAGTCGTTTTCGAAACCACAGAACACAAAGCCACAGTCCCTGTGGTGTTACAGGCTTTATTCTACAGGACGGGTGCTAAGCAGCAGCCAGAGGCAGGGGTTCTGGTGGCATTTGTTGAAAACACTTACAGGCTGACAGGCAAATGTCTTAGTTGCTGCTGCCTGACATGTGATATAGCAGTTGCAGCGAATAAGAGACCAGCCTAAAACCTTGGGAGGAAAGGCTGTGTGCGTGTGGGTGGGGCTGGGGGCGGTGGATAAGAAAAAGGATGTATCAATTTTTATTAATTATTGGCATTGAAAATCCATTGAGGTGTCTAGTTACTACGGCTGTATGGCAAATACCCCAAAACATAGTGGCTTAAAACGACAGCATTTATTTTGCTTACAGGTCTACAATTTGAGGAGGTCTCGGTGAGCGCAGCCTGTCCCTACTCCATTTGGCATCATGGAGACCAAGGGCTAGAAGCTAAAATCATCTGGAAGCTTGCTCGCTCACAGGTCTAGTGGCTGATGCCAGCTACTGGCTGAGACCTTAGCTGGGGCTATTGGCTGGAACACGGGGCCTCTCCCAATGGCTACTTGGGCTTCATTACAACATGGTGGGTGGGCTGTCCAAGAGAGACAGCCAGGCTGAAGCCATATCGCTTTTTATGACCTAGCCTTGGAAATAATGCAGTTTTTCTTCTGCCATATTCTGTTCCTTCAGGAACTAACAAAGTCCCCCCCCCCCGACCCCAAGTTCAAGGGGCAAGAATAGACTATCTCAGGGGGAGTGTCGACACACTGGTTGAGCATGGGCGGCTAGCAATGTTGCTGTGCCAGGTTTTGGAAAATACAATCTACCACAGGAGAGGAGGGGAAGAAAAGTCGGAGACAAGAGGGAGCACAGGACAGATGAGGCAATGGGGTGTCCCTAAGGTGAGAAAGTGAGTCGGAGCAGCTGCCAAGAGCCCGAGAGAGGACGTTAGCAATCAAGGCCCCGCCCAGGGTGGAGAGGCCCCGCCCAGCTCAGAGAGGATGGGAGGCAGCAAGGAGCTTTCAAGCCCTGCCTGACAGTTGTTATCTTTCTTGAGAGGCATCAGTGCTGCGTGTGGCTTCGGGCGATGATGCGGGTATGGTGGGACAGGTTGGAGGTTTATCCCGAGTTGCCAGAGTCCGTGGTGCCTGATGCTGTGTCAGATCCCACCGGCGAGCACTGGCACAGTCTTGGTGGCAGGAAGGGCAACCCTGAGAGCTACCGAGGTCGTGGTGGGGCGGCAGCAGGGAGCATTCCTTGTGTTTACACTGTGCTAGCGAGGGGTAGGCAAGGCATGGAGAGTTGTGAGGAAAAGACGGGTGGGCTGCTTAACCTGTCTGCGCCTCAGTTTCCACATCTGCAGAGCAGACGCTGCCTGGTTTTCCAGGTTGCCAGGGTGCTTAACCACAATGACATCTGTGAGACACTGGGGTCCAGATGCCGGTCAGCAGGTGCTCCACACGGATGCCATGATCGCTATGCTGAAATAGCTCACGAGCATTCTTAACAGAAGAGGCACCGAGTGACAAGTTTGGGACCAGGACTAGATTGAGTCCCAGGTGTCAAAATCATCTTGTGATAGTAATTCCTGGGGGGCATCTATGGGAAGGCAACCGAGTTTGAAGGAGAGATGACCCCCTTGTTGATCTGAGCCTGACAGAGCGCAGAGCCCCCCACTGGCTGTCAGTGGAGCTGAGACTGGGTTTCCCAGAGAAACTAGCTCCCTGTCACCACAAGGCAGGTACCTCTGTTGGAAGCTACGTCTGACACGCAGCCCCAGATTCCAGCTGGAAAAAGGCCAGGGGCCTCACTCTTCTCTCTCTGCATGGGCCTCCCTGCATTTTCTCTAGTCTCCCCATGTCAACGAAGGGTGGCTGGGCCCTCAGTGGGCCTGCCTGGGGACTGGCAGGGTAGGCCCGGGCAGCCCCGTGGGACAGGACCACGGGGGCTGGGCTCAGACATTGTGGCAGTTTGAGAAGCACCCACTCATGAACACCATTGGCCCTGATTCTGCATTAGGCTGTGAGCCAGAAATGTGTCTCACCCATAGAGGACAATGTGGGTCGAATAGCAATTGTCTCTACCTGTGCACACACCCCACCAGCCCCAACAAACCTGGGGGCTGCACATGAGGCCTGGAGGGTAGCAGGTGCTCTTCTCCAGGCCTGCCACTTGCACCCTCTTTCCCGTGCCCCAACCCCCTACACACACATGCACATGCGCATGCACACTCACAGATTCTGGTCCCTTCTCCCGGCTGTGTCCTGACTCCTCACAAGCTGTGGCCTTAGGGCCCAGGCCGTGTCCTCCAGCGCCGTCCACCTGACAGCACCTGCAGCATCTGTGTCTCTTCTAACAGGACTGCTTTGAAAATGTTTGGAAACCCTTGACAGGAGACAGATTAGAGTTCTTCTAGGAAAGTACTTTCAGGTCTCCCTGAAAAGTCTAACCTGACTTGGGTTCCTATGAGCTGAGTTTCGATGAGCCCAGAGAACTGATGATCGAAGTAAGCAAAACTGCAGTTGGTGCCCAGGCTCAGGTGTTTGGCATCAGGCATGCAAACCCCAGGGCAGCAGACGCCATCCTCTGCCTTTCATCCACGGGGTCCCACACCTCACAGTCCCAGCGGCAGGAATCAAGTTTTCCCCCAAGTTCTGACACAGAAGCTCTGAGTAAAGTTGAAAAAGTCATCACCCTGGTCTGTTTTGTCTCCTCCCCTGTGAAATCAGGAACGCGCCATGTGAGGGACCCTTTCCCTTCCTTGGGTGTGGCTCAGCTCTGTATTGTCCCAGGGGTCCCACTCCTGGGCCGACAAGACCCATAACGTGGTGGGGAAGAATCCCTGACTCTGGGTTTACCGTTGGGGCTCTCAGCCAGGAAAGAGGGCTTTGTGCTTAGCGACAAAAAACATGCTCCCACCTCCTTCCCGCAGCTGAGTTAGCACCTGCAAGGCCTGCAATCAGCGCACGGCCAAAGGACTCCAGGGAACTGGAAACATGTGACATCTGCTTGGAAAAAAATAAATAAAAAACAAAAAACAAACAAAAACCTAAAGGGAGGAGGAGGAGGATGGAGTAGAAGATGGAAAAAAAAGGCATTTTTATTCTCATGAAAACTCCCACCCTCTCTATCTCTGTTCAGTTCAAACAAACTGACCTGTGATGGGCCACTGCTAGAGGGGGCAGCCCTGAGGGCCAGGGCTGGACAGAGCTCTCAGGGCCTTCATTTCATCTGCGTGATGGGCGTGATCAACGTCTCTCTCACGGGGTCTGCGTGAGTGTTCACGGTGGTGGCACCCGCAGGAGCCAGTACCGACGTGCTCTTTCACTGCAAGACAGTGGTTACTATTACGGTTACTACCGCATGGTCTCAAGTCCCTTGGTTAGATGGGTGGGTCTTCAGAGCTTAGGAAAGGAGCCAGGGAAGAGAGCAGGAGGATGGCATCCCGGGTGAGACTCAAGGACAACAATACTCCCAGGGCGTCAGACAAGCCATCCAGGAACCAGGTGGTAAAGTTCCAGGTGTAGATGACAAACAGCCGTGGAGGCTGAGGTTCCCTCTCATTCACATCCGGCCGCAAAATCCACATGGGTTCGCTGGAGGTCAGGTAGATGAGAAGCAGTGGAGCAAGCTAGACCTGGGTGGGAACTCAAAGGGTGTCTAGAAGAGCATCCCGTCCTGCTGGGTTACCATCACCACGGAGCACACACCACCACCTTTTTTTTTTTAACTTTATTTATTTTTAGAGAATGGGGACAGAGGGGGAGAAACATTAATGCACAAGAGATACATCGATCCGTTGCCTTTCACATGCCTCCAGCTGGGGACCTGGCCCACTACCCAGGCATGCACCCTGACCAGGGATCGAACCAGCAAGGTTTCCGTCCGCAGGCCAGAACTCCATCCACTGAGCCACACCAGCCAGGGCGCAGCACTACCTCCTAACACGGCTTTGTAAACTGAATGGGTGGAGCATGTTCATCTCTGACCAGCTCATTGAACAACAAATATTTGCCCTCCCACACCTTTCCATTTTGGTATCTAAAAATATATTCATTATTTGTCATGACTGCAAGTATACTCCAAACTATTTTTGAAATACCACGTCTTCTAGAGTTGTTGAGGTAACCACCAAGTACAACCTGGAATTAATTTTTTTACTTTGTCTGAAGGGAACCGAACCTTAGACCCTTCTCTTTAGCTTCAGTTTCCAGTGAGCAATCGATCTCTGCCATGCTTCCCTGCTGACACGCGATGTTCCTAAACCCAGAACCATATTCCGGTACTCAGCCACGCCCTTGCTGGGTACTTGAGTGGCCTCGGACTTTGGACTCTCCTAGACACTTTGGAAGTGAACGATTACTGCGGCATTTGTAGGACTGTTTCTCTAGTATAAATCCCTAAAAGTAGGAATGCTCGTAATATACGTACCATGGAATATTATTTGGCCTTAAAAAGGAAGGAAATTCTAGCATGTGTCACAACATGGGTGAACCTCGAGGACATTATTCTTTGTGAAATAAGCTAGTTGCAAAAAGGCAAATGCCACGCGAATCCATTTACAGATGGCACCTAGAGCAGCCAACATCACAGAGACAGGAAGTAAAATGATGGCGGCCAGGAGCTGGGGAGGGGACTCTGTGTCCAATGGGTGCGGAGTTTCGGTTTTGTAAGATAAGAAAGTTCCCGACGGAGGTTGGTTGCCCAACAACGTGAGGGTATTTACTGCCGAGCTGTGTGTGCCAAAACCGGCCAAGGGAGTAAGCTGTATGTTATGTGTATTTTACCACCATTAAAAATAACGATAAACCAAGGAGTAGGAATGCCAAGGGCAAAGGTGGGTCCGTTTTTTCCTACGAATAGGCGTTGCGGACGTGCCCCCCGGAAGGGCTGTGCGGTGCAGCTCCCGCCGCCGCGTGAGCGTGCCTTCTGCCAGCCCAGGCCTGGTCCACCGCCCCCTGCCCCTCCCAGCGTGACTTGGAGATGGCAGGTGGGGACCGAAAGAGGGCAGAGATGGACACTCAGCTTGCTCAGCACCCCCAGACCCCCAAGGGTGGCCACCAAGGGATTTCGGTTGCAGGTGTAGGTCTGCGCAGACCCCGCCTCTAGAAGCCCCCGAGTTAGTCCCGCTCTCTTCCCCCTTCCCACTCCCTACCCTTAAAATGCTGACTCCAAATATCACAGACTGGCCTACATAGTTCCCTGAAACAGCTGTCCTGCAGAATCACTAAAACTTGGGTTAAAAATAGTCTCGGTTTCTAAAAGAACAAGGCCCTCTCAGAAATGTCCCCACCTCCGGAAAGGGCACCCAAAAGCTGACCCAGCTTTGTCCCCAGGGCTCATCATTGCTCCTGACCACCCCTCCTGCCTGAAATCTCCTCACTTTCTCGGTCCCCCTACGGAAGAGAGGCAGCAGGAGGGAGAGTGATGATATCACAGCCACGCTACAAGCTTGCGTCTTTACTCCCATTTTATCAACTCCCAAACGGGCTCAGAGACGGGGTTTCCCCTATCGTCCACTTCTGAACCTCCCCACCAACACCTAAGTCAAGACTGCCTTGTGTGTGCGGTCCCTTCATTGTGTTCTGTTTTTGTAACTTTACAACATATTTTCAATAACAGTTGACGTACAACATTATATTCGTTTCAGGGGAACAACACAGTGGTTAGACATTTAGCTAACGTTCAAAGTGATCCCCCCAGTAAGCCTAGTGCCCGTCCGACGCCGTACGCAGTTATTACAATATTATTGACTGTATTCCCTCTCCTGTGCTCGACTTCCCAGTGACCGGTTTTATAGCTGCCAGTTTGCACATTTTAATCCCATCCCCTTTTCTACACATTCTTCCAACCCCCTCCCATCAGGCACCCACCAAAATAGTCTCTGAATCTACAAGTTTGTCTCTATTTTGTTTATTCCTTTATTCTGTTCTTCAGAGATTTTAATTAATGTCTCTGAATTCCCAGTATGAAAAGCTAAATTTTAATCTTACAGCTCATTTCAAAAATACTGTAATGAAACTACTGTTTCCCCAAGGCAACCCTTCCCACAGAAAGATCTTACTGGGTTTTTAGGGCGCACCACTGAGGAGGGGGAGAACATGCGTTTTAAGCAGAGAACACGGAATTCTGAACTGGGTTAGCATTCCGCAGCCCCAGGAGACAGGTTTCTCAACAACCCACCTAGAGCACACCTACTGCCTTGCTGACGGCTTCTCCCTCCCCCTTAGCGAACAGGGAGACACATTTTCCTGGGAGGGAGGGAGGGAGGAGGGAGGGAGGGAGGGAGGAGGGAGGATCAGCCGTCTGCTGTTGTGGGCAAACCCATTTCTCAGCTGGGGGAAGGAATGCCCGCCTATGGGGTGAATCAGGGAGGGTTCCCATGAGTCCTGCGCATCTGAGCTCTACGGAGCTTGCTGGGTGGGGAGATGGCTCCTCATGCCGTCCACTTGACCTTGCGCTCTGCAGCCAGAACCTCTGAAACGTAGATGGACAGGATCCAAAGGGAGTCCCAACTGCTTAGGAAAGATATTCATGGCAGCAGGGAGAGCAGTTACCGACTGCCTCGATTTACCCATCCTCTGGATCAAATGTTTAAGGATGACTCCAGGGACACAGGTTTCTGGCAATTACATGGCCTTGATATCAGGAAAACATGCAAGGCATCCCAGCCCCCAGATCAGCCTGCTGGACAAGGCCAGGGAGAGAGGGCATGCGTGTGCTGTGTTAGAAGCGTTGAGATGGTTATTGTGGCTGTAGAATCTGTGAATGCTGGAATCTTGTCCTGCAAGAACCCTGAAGGACGTAGATACAGAGGGAAAAATGACCAAGAAAAGCAGCACAATGCTGTGCTGTGTTAGCTAAATACTATTCCCCAAACCTACAAAAACAGTACGTTTCCACAGCCCCCTCTGGATCACATTCCAATACCCAGGAGACCCCAAATCAAATACCCTTGAGCCTCTTCCCTGTTCAGGTACTGGGCCCAAGGGGTGGCCAAGGGGGCTCTTTGTGGGGGAGGAGGTACAAGTATAGAATGAGCTTGCATGTGAGGCTGGAGTGTCCACACTCAAGCAACCGAAGTCCTTCATGGTGCAGGATAAAGCAAAGGGTGGGTGGGAAGAGAAGGGATGGGGGAGAGGTCTCTTGTAGTATTCACCCCCCACAAATGTGAGGGCAGACATGCCCTTTATGTGACAGCCGGCAGGGGTGGCTGCCAGGGTCCTGGGGGAACCGGCCCCAGGAACTGAGTGGAGAGAACCCTGCAACATTGGTCAGAGCAACCCTGCCAGCGGGTTGCCCTGGCAACCAGGTCTCCGCTGCTGGTGAAGCCCGCCCGGCACAGCCAGCTGGACGTCAGGGTCTGGAGGGGAGGTGGCTAAGAGAGCAAATGGTTGGTTCCAGGGATGGGTTCTGGGGTCCCTCAGGGTACTAAGGCGCAGGCTGCAGAATAACAGGGAGCTCTGCTCACTGACCTCAGGCAACCCCACACTTTACACACGTACGGATTAGTGATCAGCATTCCACAGTTTGGGCAGCTGTAGGATCCCACAGATGCAGCATGTCGAATAGCACCTGACCCAGAGCAGGCCCTTAATTGAGTTATCTATTGCTATGTAACAACCCCACCCCCCACAAAAACACACAAAACTTAGTAGCTTAAAACAATAATGCTTTCTTTATTCATTCTCCTGATTCTTGGTGGCCAGAAATCCAAGCTCACCAGGTCTCAGCCAGTGGTGGCATCAGGTAGGGTCGCAGACTTGGCCTCATGGAGGGGGCACGGAAGGCTCCACTCCTGTGACTGGCACCTGCATAGCTTCTCGGTGTGGCCTCTCCACCTGGCTGGCTTGGGCTTGTCCACAGGCGGGTGAAGGGTATCACAGGGCAGCTGCATTCCCCCAGAGAAAAGTTGAAGCTGCCAGGCCTCTTGGAGGCCGGGCGCGGAATCGGACATTGTCGCTTCTGCCGCCATCTGCTGTTGACCTCGCTGTGTGAGTCCTCAGTGGCGAGAGTGCTGGCCGGCACCAGAACCCCAGGTCTGGAGCACGCAGCCCCGACCCAGACTGGCCCTGCCACCCAGAGGAGGAAACAGCCATTAGACCTCAGTTTCCCCTCCAGCAACTGGGTGAGGCTCTGAGGTGCCGGTGCAGAGTGGGGCGGGGGTGCTGTCAGCTCTCACGTCAGCGCCCTTCCTTCCTTCCTTCAGTCGGTGAAAGTCTGGACTCCCGTCCCCACAGAGAATTGGAGGAGAATGAGGAGGGCTGTGGGCTGAGAACGGTCGGGACAACACATATCGGTGACAGTGGGGCGAGCCCCCAGAGGCGCCAGGCCCCATCCCTTTCCCCAGGGACCCAAACGGCAGAAGGGTGCACAGCGGCTGCAAAGAAATGGAATAAATGTCTGAGACGGTCAGGAAACGGGCGGTTCTTCACGATGGGCTTTAGGAGATGAACTAGCCCTGGAAATTCACTCCCCTGCCTGGAGAAATAGCGAATGGGTGTGCACGCGCTTTTCCCACAGCTGGACACACGGGGGCGGGGGTGGGGTCCAGAAGGCAGGTTGACAGGGTGATCAGGACAGAGCCCCCACTTGGGGGAACCCCCAGCGCAAAAAGAGTTGTAACAGCCGGCTCGGCTACCATCGATTGAACAGCCTGCTTACGGGGTGGCCCCTGGCTGCTGCCAGGGAACCTGGATCTCGGGAGGGTTCCCACAATTCCAAGGACCAGTAACTGCAGCTCGCAGCGCCCCGGCAGTTTCTGCACACAGTGTGGCCTCTGCTGAACACCTACTGCGTGCCTGCGACTCTGGGACTTCCATGTCAGGTTGGACAAAAACGCCATTTAGGTTTTTCTGTGGAACAAAAGACTTTTTTTCTCATTTTCAACAGTAACTTTATTGATTTGGACATTCTAAGTATGTCAGCCATCTCCCATGTGGTAGAATGTTGATTGTTCTCAATTAATGTCTCGATTCAATCGCTATCAGCTTCAACTGGTCTACTCAACTGTGGAGCATCATCTAGTGAGAAATCCAGCATGAAACTTCACAAACCACTTTTCACACATTTAATCAGTCACGGTGCCTTCTCCTTACACTGCACAAATCTTTTTTGCATTCCAGTTGTATTTTTACCTTTCTTGAAATAATAAAGCATAACATGCCAAAAAGATGTGTGTTTTCTCCCACCTTCAATAGTAAAATGACTACCCCCCAAAATCACCAATTGTGATGTTTTTTTTTTAAACGCACACTGATAGGCAGCTGTCACCATACAATCTAACAGAATTGTATCCAATGAACTTAAAGACAACTAAGTGCCACCAGCGCCATTGTACAGAAGGAGCCAAGTGGGCTTTGTGGCCAACCCAGTACACACGCAGCGGAACACGCCTGTGTGACCAGCACCCAGTACAAACCCTGAGCTCGGAGTCTCCCGTAAGTTTTCTGATCGGCATCACTGACATGTGTGATCACGACTGTTACCTGGGACTCAAGTGTGTCCCGTGTGACTCCACTGGGAACGCCTGCACCCGGGACCCTCCGGACCTCACCCACTGTGAGCGCCCTTCCCGTTGTGAGTGCTGGGTGACGTGCTTTGGCTGCAATCAGTCAGAGCCACGAGCAAAGCCCTGTGCCGAGCCCTGCGAGCCCCCCTTGTGAATTACTGAACCTGAGAGTGGTCTTCGGGGTCCTTGACACACACCCCACCCTGGACTTCCAGGCAAGGCCGGGGACACCAAAGTGCCCGCTGCTGGGCTGGGCCTCAGGAGTCGGGCTGTGGATGGCAATGGCTGGCTCTACTGCTAAATTCCACTCTCCTCCCCCAGGCTCCACACCACACTCCAAGAGCCCTTATGAGTCGAGGACAAGGATTCCTGGGAGCAGTTCTCGTGAGGTAGTTCTTTTAGACAGTGGACCAGAGGAGACTTGGCTGTCTTAGCCCTGCTGTCCTGCTTCCCCAACACCGAGCGAGCACTGAGATCACACGACCAAGACCAGGGTGTTCCAACCCTTGGCAACAGCCCGCAGGGGCCCCGCCACAGGAGGGCTGGGGGAGGGCGTGCACCGCTCATTTCCCAAAGGGGAAAGGGAGGCCTGCCCGGGTTATGCAGACGCCGCTGCTACCTCCCCATGCGATCCACATTCCACCGCACTGCTTTCCCTGTCTCCCTCTCTCCCCCACACCAGATCACGAGCCCCCCCCCCCCAGGGCGGTACCGCATTTAGGCGCAGGGAGTGTTGACGGATGTAACTCACCCCAGGTTACATGACTCAATGGGGGCAGAGGGAGGATTAGACTCTGGGTCCCTTGCCTCCCAGGACAGTGTTCTTATTAGGGGGCAGTCCCCCCAGACGGCTCTGCCGAAGCTGTACCGTCCACACCCCGGGTGCCCAGGAGCACCCAGGTGGGACAGAACCACTGCAACCAGCTCCAAGCCCCGGGCTGTGCCTCCCTCAGTCCCTGTTAACTTCAGGGGCCCAGCAAGCTCTG
>PVKU01000170.1:202244-273481 GCA_004027475.1 Anoura caudifer
CATTAAAAAAAAAAAAAAAAAAAAACCTGGAGTAAAAACTGGAAATGTAACTAATAGAAATTAGAAACAAACATTTCAAAGATACAGAGCCATCTAGAAAGACAGTGAAAACGAGGAGCAGCAAAAGCAGCAGCAAGGTGGGGGGAAAGTGGCTTCTGTTGCGATGACAGACAATGGAGGGCAGGGGTGGGGGGGACCTGACCTTTCACCTGGGCTGCAGGGAGGGGCTGGGGAAATGGGGGGCAGTAATTGTGAGAGAGGCAGGGAGGCTTCCCAGAGAGGACGCCACTGATGGCCGCAGGCCCAGGGGTTTGGCGGGGTGGGGGGGGGGGGCCGGTGGCAGAAGGCAGAGGCCCAGCCCTCCCCTCCTCTCAGGCGCCTGCCAGCCCCAGGCAGTGATTCACAGCCCTGTCCCTACGAATGGGCACTGAACAACTGGTTCCGCCTCTCTCCACTTGTCCCTAGCCTGCACCGCTGCAGGTCCCTGTCCCACCCTGGTGAGCTCAGCAGGAGAAAACTCGTCTGAATGTCAGCCTAAGCCAGGATGACAAACTTGTCAGGGAGGACCGAGAAGACTAGACACACAAAGCTACATACAAAACACTTTTGGAAATGTCTGTACCATCGCCAAGGCAGAGTTAGGACCACCTTGGTGAGGCAGGCTGGGAAGCCCCCAGCAACATCCCCAGGCTGTCCTCCTAGGGGAAGGTCCAGCGGCTGGCCCCCAAAGGACACTGGGGGGAGGGGGATTCTTGACTACATTCTGAGGTAGTCTAACTGTGACTGGCACAGGCGGCTGAGGAGGGGGGTGGCGGAGGGGGCAGGAGGGCAGAAAAGTTGCCACAAAGAGAAGAGACTAATGTATATGATGAAACACACTACGCTACGAGTAGGCTCAGAGATGACCGGAGTGGGGCTGGGGGTCAGGGGTGGCTGGTGGCAGGACCCGTACAGCCCCACGCACACACAGCTCTTGGTGCAGCCGTGCGGAAGGAGATGAGTGAACCCGAGGGGGGATCTCCTGGCCCAGGGCAGTGGCCCCTCTGCGGTGAGGGGCTTCCCTCCTAGGATGCATGTCGTGAAAGTTTCGGACCAGAGAACTTGGGTGCTTGGGGGTGAGGAGTCCCAAGGTCCCCTGCAGAGATGACTGCTCTCACGTAACCAGTGCTAGGGGAACTGATACAGCTGGACTTGAACTGGGAAAGCACAAGAGGGCCTTGCTCTGAGGGGGCGGGCAGACCCTCAGCCACCATGGAACGAGAAGGGACAAGACCCAAAGTGAAGAGGCTGCTAGACTCCCCTACGTTTTTATGCTAATTGGCATTCTTTTCTCTTCTGCCCCAGCACTCAGAATTCAGAGTCAAGACGGAATGTTCTGAAGGTTTAGGTGGCGGCGGCTGTGTGGACCTTAGTATTTTCTTTGCTTTCCACATTTCCGTGGACGACTTCTGGGACGGAGCTCAAAAAAGTCCTCAACTTCATTTTCATAGTCATCTTCCTGACTGATACCTGCTTGAGGCACGAACAAACAAACAAAGGAAGAAACAATGTGCAAAATGGTGATTTTTTCCACCCACTCCAATGCAAAATATAACATCCTAGTGAAACCGAGTGTCTCTGTAATTATTTTAAATTTAAGGGGAAAAGGCCTTCCTTCCACCAGGGGCCAGAGAGGGAGGGTTTCTCTCCGAGTACTGATGCTGCTCCCCTGGATGAGCCAAACCCAGAGTCAACCTCTTCTCTAGAATTAACTTCTACAGGCTGGCTCCTCTGGCCTTTTATTAGAGGCCCTTTACAGGAAAGAAATCAAACAAAACGTAAACTCAACCACAGATGTGAGTTCATCTATCAATTACCTTCCTTTAGAAACAATAAAAAAAATCGTAGTCCCAGATTTTTTATTGGCACAGGCAGTTGCCCCAAGTCCCCTCCGATTTTCCCCAGCTCCAGGGTCGGGGTTTCCCAGTGGTGTTTGGGTTAAAAGGACTCGCAGGAGGGCAACCTGGGGTGAGCGAGATACTCAGAGTAAGGAGTGACATCGGGCAGGGCGGGGGCGGCAGCTGGAATGGACAAGAGAGGCCTTTCCAGAGCATCCAGAACTTGGCAGGATGCCTCCGCCAGGAGAGAAACCCGAGTCATTGTGCACAAGCCTTCAGTGCTCTGCAGGGAGATGCACGCGAGTTGCCCCAGCGATTCTGTTTTGTTCACAGATTCACTTGTTTTATATCCCAAGCCCAGAACCATACTGATACACACTGAAAACTCAACCAATAATCATTAGCTTACATGCCACCCCACTTGTCAGGACAGGGCTTTGCAATACTTGGTGTATCCTTGGGAGCCACTGTCTTGAGCACGAGTGGTGACTGAACATCACTGATAACGGCTCTTGAGTGGCAAAAGAAGTTTTATGAAAAAGCAACCAGCCTGCGCCCAGAATGACGCCCTCCCAGTCCGACGGAGAAACTCGGACACTGTGTGGTTATAATCTGACCCCGCAGGGCAATGCTCCGAGACAGGGGCAGTCACTACCGACATCCCAGGCAGCCCCGCTCCAGTCTGACCTGGCGGTCAGCAGCACCGAGAACCGGGACCCAGAGCATCGTCCTGGGATAAAGGACTCCTTACCATCCTCCTTTAAGTGCAGTTCTGTTTTCTTCAGCCACTCCCTCGCCTCCTTGACTAAGGGGATCAGAACGCTGATGAGCCGGGTCATCACCTCCTCCGCTGTGGGAACCAAAGAACGTGAGGGCTCTGAGCGAAGGGGCTGCCGTGGGGCCTCGAACACCCAGGACTAGAGCCAAAGCCCCCACCTCCCAAGACCTTGTCTCTGCGCTTCCCCTGAGGAGGATGACAGGGTAAGGACCCACAGCGCCCTCCGCGGCCAGGAGCACAAACCACGGTGAAATGCTAGCCTGATGCCACGCCCGTGTGTCTGCAGAGACTGCCAATAGCAAGCCTCTCATGGAAACTTTGCTCAAAGTGTCACTAAGCCTTAAGCGGCAGGGTCTGAATTACAGAATGATTCTAAAACACGCAATCTCACTAATTTTATACGTGACATAACTTCTGCTGAGTGTCGCTAAAAAGTCGCTAATAAGGAAGTTGGAGGAAATCTGACTCAAGGACCACGTTAGAATTCTTAGCATTAACAGCTCACACTGGGTATGGGTTGAGGATCCTCCTCAAAGGAAGAGACCAGCTACGTATGTACCTCCAGATCTTAGTGCAGAGTGGGCACCCAAGGCATGCTCCCTGAATGAATCAGAAGCTTAGAGTTTCCTCAAGATTTTAACCACTCTCCCTGTATCATCTCCATAGAACTAGCTGGCAAGCCCTTTTCCTGTCTTTGTGGCCAGGGGAACCGACCCAGCTCAAGGAAGTCAGGACATTTGAATGGGGCTTTGCTCTGACTTGAGAACACACAGTCCTCGCATTTATCTCTGCAGATGCCAAGTTCTGTCACCCCGAGTCAGACTTCAAAACTCACAGGACTTGACCCTGATGTGTGCCCTCAAGCCCAGGTCCTACCGCCACCTGAGCGCCCACGTCCTAGGACCCCTTACCGCCAGCCCAGGCCTTCTGCCTGTAGAGGTCCTCCACCGCATCTGAAACCTTCCTGATGTTCTCCTGCACCTTCCTCTGCAGCATGTGGCTGTGCTCCTTGGGGCCCCGGTGATTGCGAATCCAGACGCTCTGCTCGATGTCCTGTACCACCAGCCTGCCTTCAGCAATGGCCGGGTCCACTTTCTCCTGGAAAAATTCAAAGTACTTCTGGTAGGCCATTTGCTGCCTCTGGTGCCCTTCCAGGAGCACGTGATGCTCGTAAGACTCGCTGTTTCTCTCCTGATCTTCCTCGTCGTCCAGCTCAGCCCCGGAAAGGGCCACAGCCTCTGAAGTCTCTCCCTCAAAGGCTTCACTGGGGCTGAAATAGTTCTCAGGGCCTTGAATGAACTTCACTCCACACAGGTCACACTGGGTCCTGTCGACGTCGGCCTTCTTGAAGATCCCCGTCCCAGGCTCCCTGGGCTCCTCCGGGGAGCATCCTGCCTGGGCACTCACCCTCCTCCTCCAGCTGATGCACAGGGACACCACCAGGCATGCTCGCCTCAGCTTCCGCTGGATGGAAGCCTTCTGCTGCCGCTGGGACAGGATGGTGGTGAGGAGGTGGTCTTGGTCATCTGAGGCCAGTTCCTCTGTCTCGTCCTGGCCAAACTCACACTCTGGGTCGGAAAAGTAGTCCACGGGGGCCACACAGAGCAGGCGGCTAAGTTTGACCTCCTCGTGGTAGAGGCCATGGACCCCTTTGGTGTGCCCGCTGTCCCACCACCAGTGGCAGTCCATCAGGAACTCCTCATCCCGCTCGAAGAGCAGGTCCTGCAGCGCCTCAGCCACAGACTTCACGTTGGCCGCCACCAACACCCGCTTCACCACTTTCCGGAGCCTCTCGGGAACCTGGTCCGGGTGCTCCATGCTCATCACCTGCAGCCTCGTCTCAATCCCCTGGAAGTGGTTGTACAGAAGAGGTTTGCAGAACGACAGCAGGACCTCCTCGGCATTCACCAGCATCACCAAGCACAGCACCAGGGTCCGCTCCGCCTCGCCGGAGACCACGTAGTCTATGTCCTCAAAGGCATCGAGCAGGACATTGAAGTGCACATTCTCGGAGCCGCATAGCACCTTGACGAGGTAGGAGAGGTGGAACCGGAAATCCTGAATGGCTCTTGTCACATCCTTCGGCTTGTATTCCTGAATAATGGAGAACACGCCTCGGAGCTCCTTGTCCTTCCTGCTGAACAGAAACTCCCAGTAGTGCAAGAGTGCGATGTAGCTCTTGGGGAGGCACAGGATGGCGTTCTTCCGGAGGCGGGCCAGGACCACCCCGCAGTGCACGAACTGGAACTCCAACAGGGCCACTGTGTTCCCAATGCTGGGGATGAGCGGCTCTTTACACCTCTTGACAAGGACGTTCATGAAACGGAAAAAGAACCTCTTGAAGTTTTCTGGGTTCCTGTACACGTAGAACTGGTCGATGCAATTCTCCAGCAGCCGGATGAAGCACACGTGAGTCTTCTCGGTACCCTCGTCATCCTTGTTGGGCGCCAGCATGCCGAATTTCCCTTCTATTCCTTTCCCCCTGCTGCCTCTCCCCCTGCTCCTTTCCTCTTTTTCAGACTCGAGAGCTTTGAGCTCCTTGTGGTAGTTGTCTTCCTCCTGATGCAGCAGCTTTTCAAACTCCTCGGGGTAGTTGGAAGAGAGCAGGAAAGCCTGCATGGCGCTCAGCCACAGGTCTGTCGACTCCCGGCGGCTTCGTGCCCTTTCGTTTTGAAACAGAAAGCAGATGTACTCTTTCAGAGCAAACCTGTAGGGTCGGAAGGACTTATAAATTGGTCCGAAGATTTCTTTGCATGCCATGGAGTTCTCCGACAACACCCGCTGATGGAAATGCTTAGGGAAGAGGACATTCAGGAAGGATTTGCAATGGCTATACACATCTGCAGACAAGATATTATCGATCCCTTCAAGTTCTTCAGCTAAGAGTTTAGGGAAGACTTTTTTGGCTTCCAAAAGCAGCCCATTGATTGCGACCTGGTGCATTTTTGACTGAACCAAACTCTTGGCTTCACAACGCCGCAGGGGTCTGTGGTAATCTTCACAGTTTTCATCCTTACATGTTAAGCCAACGATAAACCTCCCACAGATGCCCGGGTAGGTCTTCCCAAGCAGGCTCTGAGTGATCTGGCACAGCCTGTTCAAGAGGTGTTTGTTTAGGGCTAATTTCACTTGGTTGGTCATTATCATGAAATGGTCTTTTGTCTTCTTCTCTCTCAAGTTCAAATCCAGGTCAATAATTATTTTTAATATGGGTCCAGGGTCATTCTCAGCTATCTGGCAATACTTGGCATCCACTTGTGAAATCCCAAAAAACTCAAAGCAAGATTTGACCATATCCTTCTCAGCATTGTTGGTTACTCTTTCGAGGGCCTTGACCAAATTGAGGAGGACCACCAAACCCCCAGAAGCCAGGGCCAGAACCTTCTGAGGGTCAGCCTCACATTGTTTGGTGGCTTCGTAGAGGGCTTCCACCATGCCAGCCGAGTGGTTGAGAGCGTCAAACCTAAAGAAGGCACCCTTGAGCTTCTGAAAGTCTTTCAGGATCACGCCCAGCAGAAACTGGGCCTCAGCGATGCCAGATAGCTGACTGGTTTGATTGCAGAGTTCCAGGGCTTCTTCCAGAATGGCCTTGGTGTGTTCTACATCCAGATCCCTGGCCACATTCAGGCGGGCAGCCTCCAGCAGACATGAGGCCTGGAAGTTCTTGTCAGCAGTGAGCCGGGCAGCCTCCAGGAGGCAGCCGTGTTGCTTCATCAGCAAGGCAGCCTCCTCCCTCCGACCTTCCCTGTTCAGCAGGTCAGCAGCTTCTGCGAGTCGCTTCCGAGACTTCAGGAACACCAGCTGGTCATCTATGTCTATCTTTGAGAGGACAGCCATCATCTCCTTGATCTTATTTGCACTCAGGTACTTCGCTGCAGCCTCCAAGTAAAACTGACTGGCTGAATAGGAGAGCTTGGCCATGGGATGGGTCTTGGCCTTCAGCATTTCTTCATACCTGCAATGACAGATGACCCGAATGGTAACTCATCACCCCACCGACAGAACAATTCCTCCAAAATACAGCATAAAACAGCTTAAATAAAATTCCCACAAGTAGACATACATTTACGCAAAATGGGACCTCAACTTACGCAGCTTCTTTATAAACGCTTCATTTTGCAATGATAGCATGAATTCTTTATTCTCCAAAGGAACTGTGCATTAGAGTGTTTAATTAGGGAAATATAGCAAGAGTTGCAACCTAGACAAGTGAGAGGGAAGTTTGAAAGTCAGTCTCTAGGGCAAAAATGATGCATGGCCAAAACTGCCCTGGAAAAATAAAGCCCTTCCACTTTGGTGAAGGCACGATCACCCGTTTGGTGCACAGCCCTGCTCAGTGCGATGGGCGCTCACCGAGAGAGGGTGCAGACGGGGGCTGCGCGCACCAGCGACCACATTAGTCTTCCTCGGATCGGCCAGCCCGCGCTGCCTCTCCTTGTCAGGTCCGTGTGCGGCTGAGTTAGTGCGAGATTAATGAGGCTCTGGAGGGCTCCCTTCTACTCTGCTGCTTAAAGCTGGTGCATATCCCACACGGCCAATTTTCAAGGCATTGGAACGATCCAATAAAACATACTTACTTTTGAACTCCCCTAGGACGAAATACTTCCTCATGACCAGAGAGGTGCCCAGGGACCTCACGATGCCCCGGGTTACCCTACAGACATCAGGTTTCCTGGTGTCACAGGCCCCCTGGGAAGGGGTGGAAATGAAGAGGAAGGAAGGGAATACACTGCTCACAACAGCACTGGCTGATGGGGTCGGGAGTGTTTTTAGCAAGTTGAAGGGACTGCCTCGGTATTTTCTTTTCAAGTCTAAAACATCCTTAGCGTATACTGAGGCAGGCCATCGAGCAACTGAGCTCCATACCCAGAGTGCCCGATGTTCAAAGGACACTCAGGCGCACCCAGCGAGAGGTTCCAGCCACTCAGCCAACCCTTAGATCTGCACTCCACCCATCACTAAAACCTCAGCTGCACACCCAATAAAGCTGATGAAAAGAAACAAGGTCATTGGAAACTGTAAGGAAAAGTTGCAGGGGAAAATCTATGATTATTCAATGCTCTTCTGCAAAAGTGAGAACAAGTTAAATGAATAATTGAAAGTATAAAAAATCAACTCTCCGTCGGTTTTCTCTTATGAACTTACAAGGGAGTCTGCCTGGGCCATCACTCACAGCACCCTGATAAGGGGGTACCTGACAAATGTTACAGCTGGCACTTATTATGGATGGACAGTTTGTGTCCCCAACAATTCCTCTGTAGAAGCCTGAATCCCTCATGTGGTCATATTTGGAGACAAGCCCTCCAAGCAAGTAATTAAGATTAAATGGGGTCATAAGGGTGGAGTCCTGATCTGATAGGCCTCTGTCCTTATAGGAGGAGATACAGCAGACTGAGCGCCCCCCCTCTCCCCTCCCTCCATGGGTAAGCACCAAAGAAAAGGCACCTTAGGATGGTGAGAAGGATGGTGTCATTTACAAGCCAGGAAGAGAGCTCTTATCAGTGACCCATTTGGACAGAGCCTTGATCTTGGACTTCTAGCCTCAAATTTCTTTTGCTGGAGCTGCCTGATCTATGGCAGTTCATCATGGCATCCTGCGCCGACCAACACGCCCCTGCTCTGTGGATCGTGTTCAGAATGGCATCAAAGGCCTGCGCAGAGGGACATGCTCCGTTACCAGCTCTGGCCCTGGATGCCTGCTTTTCCATTTCCAAAGATAAACCTCGATTTCTTTATCTAGGTGCTGGCTACGCAAGTGTATTTGTGGTGAAAATTATGTGCACTTGTTTCTGAATATTGGCTACACTTTAATAACAGCAAACTTAAAAATTAAAATCTAAAATTTAAAGGTCAATTATGTTCATTTCATCACATGTATAATTTGCTACAAAGTAAAAAAGATAGAGAACCGATCCATAGCCTATTGTTTCCGGAACCAAGAAGGGACACAAGTCCCTGCTGAGCGGAAATGCAGAACAGCAGATACTGATTCTACCTGCCTCTCACGGCCAGATCTCTGGGGGCATCAACCACACGACGCTTCTAGATCCCTTGCCAGCCTTGAGCCTCTCCATCTCCACTTCCCTGTGGAATGTCAACCAGGCCAAAGGCTCAAGAAGGCCTCCACTGGGTCATGTAGGAAATGGATGTGCCCAACAACTGAGAGTATGTGCACATATGTGTCATACACATGCATGTGCGTGTGCGTGGCTAAGCATCTGCCAGCGATCACAACGAAGCGAGACCCTGACTGCCCACCAGTGCCCTTACTTTCTGCAGCCACCCATTGGCAAAACTATCAGCTCAGCAGTTAAAGGTAAGAAGGCAGAACCGTCATTAAGCACAAAATTGCTGTGCGTTTTGTATACACACTCGTGACATCTTCTTCAGCCCCTTCGCTTCATGACACTGTGTCAGAGCTCATAAAGGGAGCGGAGAACAGAGAGTCCTGCTCTCCTGGAGCCCCTGCCCCAGCATCGAGGCCACCGCTCAGGTGGGAGAGGGTGACCTGGTGAAGCCGCTATGGGAGAACAGGGTAACAGCGCCCGGGGAAGGCTGCCCCCAGGGGGCAGGGGGCAGGGAGGGAGAAAGTGAAAGCACCTACTTTTCCACGGCAATGGCAGCTTCTTCATAGAGCTCCTCTTGACAGTACATTTTGAGCGCTAGATCAAATTCCTGAACCTGCTCGAAGCATCTGAAAGCATCCTGGTAGCACTGGCTTCGCTTATAGAAATAGGCGGCATCTCTTATCTAAGACAGAGTAAAATTCAGGACATAAGTCTGTTTCTTCGGAATGAACCAACACCTTTAATAACAAAGAGGGTGGTCCCGTGTCTTCCTATTTGTTAGAATCCAGTGAAAAACACTAAAACATAAGTAAGGTGAGGAAAAGGGATTCCTTATAGGGAGAAAAATGAAGTTAAATCCCACCTCACACCACACACCACCCACAAATTTAAGCTCCCGCTGGGTTAAAGCTCTAAATGTGAAAGCCGTCGGAGGAAAGTGTGTGAGACTATGTTGTGACTTGAGAGGAACAGAAGGTCTTCAAGTAAACAAACTTCAGGGGAGAAACTGAGAGGTTCGGTGACATCAAACTGCCCAAGGAAGGACACGTGAGCGTAGGTACCAGAGAGAAGACGAACAGTAACGTCTGGGACAGACACATCTGTGGGGACGGCAACGCCCGTATCTGTGCTCTCCGCTCCGGCAGCCCCTCGCTCGCACGTGCAAAGAGTGAGCACGTGAGACATGGCTAGTGCAACTGAGAAACTGATTTTTATTTCATTTAATTGTAATTAACTTTGATTGCCACACGTGGCTAGTGGCTACTATACGGTACCAGGCAGGTCTAGAACGTAAAATGGATTCCTGCAACCACACACACACACACGCATGCACATGCACACACACTGATGAACACACCAAAGAAAACCACATCAAGGATAGAAATGGGCAGTTCACAGTGGGGGGAACTTAAATGATGAACAAATAAATGAAGATGCACGACCTCACTGATCATCAGAGAAACGCACATTAAGAGCACAGTGAGAACGATCCATCAAGTCTGCAAAACTCAGAAAGTCAGTGCCCGGAATGCGGGGCACATGGACCCCTGGGCCCAAAGTGGCATCACTGTCCCAGAAAGCTGCCACTTTCCCTCCGTGATACTACATACGTGCGTCCCGGGGGCCAGCAAGCCCCCCCCAGCACCACACCTCTCGGTCTTGCGAGGGACTGGGGCAGGCGCGTCATGCCACGGTGCTGTGTGTGGCAGCCAGGACTCAGTGGCGGCTTGGATGCCCACCACTAGGCAAGTCAGGTGCCACATGTGCCCACTAGGGGACACCGTCAATGATCAGAAACCTGGCCAGACATAACATTGTAGCAAGAGGTGGAAAGAATGAGGAACAGAACAAGATGCTACTTAGATAAGCTTAGATGACGAGATGCGTACAGAGAATGCTGCTATTTACTCTTCCAGTTTGCATGCGCATGGGGACATGTGCTGCATGCACCGGGATGGCTGCCAGTGAGAAGAGAGTGGGGATGGAGACCAGGGGTCAAGAGGAAGAGGGGGAACGGAACAAAGCACAACGGGCGGCCTTGAACCATGTCCACTGGTGGGTTTGCCGTGAATAGAAGCGTGCGTTCCACTCCGCTTCCTCTCAGCCTTCCCATCAGTTCACCGTGTGCATGGCTCTCCCAGCATTTCCCAGGTCTGGCCCCTCCCCACCACCCCCATCACTACCCTGGCCACCCAAGCCACGTATCTCGGCCTCAGCACCCACGAGACTCTCTCGGTGTTTCTGCTTCTACTCTTGTTGCCCACAGACCTCTTGACAGAGCGTCCAAATAACGAGCTTCCTGCCAGCCCTCCAATCCAAACCTTCCACCGGCTCCCCACCACACTCGACCAACCCCAGTCCCTGCCCCACCCCTTGCTCACTTTACGTTTCTACCCCACTCACTGCCTCACTCTGCTCCGGCCAAACGGCTTCTTTGCTGTTCTTCAAACTCACCCACCTGGCCCCACCTTGTGGCCCATTGCCCGCAGGGGTCCTTGGCCTGCTGTGCCCTCCAGCAGTTGTTCTCGAAGTCTCTGGTCAAAAGTCAGTTCCCCCACTGCCCGGGTCTAAGGCAGCAACACCTAAGCCCCTCTGCCCTCTCACCTAGCCCTTGTCCCCGCTGATGTGTCGTCACGTGTGCCACTGGCATATCCACCATCTCCCTCCCGCGTCAGAAAGGGCAGCTCTGCAGGGCGGAGGCCCCGCCCTCTCACCTCCCACTTGCTGAGCACCCATTGCGCCTGGCACACGGCAGAGGTCCATGGATATGTTGAATATTAAACTTCATAGCCTACTCGCTGCACCGAGGTCCAAAAACAAAAGAAAATACATACACCAGGCCCTCTGATAAAACTTAGCTGGGTTTTATCTAACAAGGCAAGCTACTGGAAGGGCCAACATACACAAAAGACTCAGGTGTGAGGTTCTTCTGTGTCCAGAGAGCTCACAGACAGGGGAGCTCCGGGACCCATCCTGCCACATCACTGAAACCGCACAGCCAGTGCATGTAATCACCCCCTCTCCTTTCCCCGCCTTGACGAAGCTGACGGCTCAGGAGAAAACTCCCCGAGTGTGGGTGAGGCCCCATGAGGTGCCAAGTGTGCACCCAGGTGGACAGGGAAGAGGGGGTGGCAATAAGAGGCAGCTTCCCACTAGGCCGGCCCTGTTCTGTGGGGAGGTCCCTGCCGCCATGCAGAGCAGGGGCTTTGAGAGGTTTCCAGGGAAACCATTGCTGCTCTCTGGAGAGAGAAAGGAAGCAGACGAGGCCAGGGGATCCCTGCAAGGAAATCTCACACTCCCACAGGCCCTCGTTTCTTCCCACAGGCAGCACACAGGCAGGGCTGGAAAGAGGGAGGAGATTTGGCTTCTGGATTTTCACCAAGCTGGTCCATGTGAACCAGGCTGCTTGGTTAGTTTGAGGGATGACCCCAAGAGGCTTGAATCCCCTTCCAGGGAGTGGCCTGAGCAAAAAAAAGAAGGGGGGGATCAGATTCTTCCCTGGGAGGGGCTTGGAGCCCCCACAATGCACCGGTCAGGCCTGTGGAAGTAGGAGGGAAGAGGCGCAGGGTGGCCTCCACACTGGAGGCGCTGAGTCCTAGAGAAGGGAACGTGGGTGTGCTCACAGCCTCCTGGCACCACCAGCCCCCAAACCCCTGCCCCGCCCCACCCCACTTTCAGAGGCAGAACTCGGCAGGCCGGGGAAGGCGAGGTGAGCAGACAAGGATGGGGTCTCTGGCTCAGCCATGAGAGGCACTGGGAGGCAAAAAGGGGAAAGCAATGGGCCTAGACCTATCGTTGTCACTGCTGGGGGCCAGGGGGTGGCATGAGAGCCTGGAGGGTGGGGGACCAAGGAAATGGAGAGATTGGAAACTGTTCTAGTTGCTGGAATCGTAGGACCCAAAACTTCCACCCACACTGAGAGCTCTACCCCATCTCCACCTCCCACATCCCAGTCACATCCCAAAACAAATACCGGGCAGGGCGGGCAGCATCGGGGTCACCCTTCAAACTTCCCAGTAGGTCCCCACCCCACCCGATGCCCAGGCTGCTCTGAGGATCCAGGACTTACTACCTTTCACATGGAGACGTGGACACCCACCACCCTACTGAAGGTCATAAAGCCCATCGGGAAATGCAGCAGCCACAGCGGGGCGCTGGGGAACGCAGCCCCTGAGACTCCCCGTGGTCAAGGACCAGGTGCTTTTACACCGCCAGTCCATCACAGCTAGCACATTAAAACGAGTCGCATAAAGTCCAGCACGGGGACTATACTCTTAAAAGTCCCTGTGTATTTGAAAGTCCCTATATATTTGAAAGTTGCTAAGGGAAGGAATCCTGAAAGTTCTCATCTCAAGAAAAACACTGTAGCCATGTACGGTGATGACATTAAACTCATTGTGGTGACCATCTCACAATATATAATGTATCAAATCACTACACTGTGCACCTAAAACTAATACGATGTTGGATGTCAACAATAACTCAATAAAAATGATCGCTAAGAAAATTATCACCACGTGGCTGTCCCAGTGATGCTCAATGGCTATAAGAATGTCTAACTGCTCACTTTTGACCTCTGTGTTCATCTTCTTAGAGATGAGCGACAGCGTGAGGCCCCCGCCCGCCTGCGGGCCACCCTGTGGGTCACTGTGCTCTGGACGAGCAGCTCCACCCCACAGAGCTTTCTGAGAGAGAGGGATGTTCTGTAATAATGAGCTCTTGAAATGCGGCTAGTGAGGCCAAGGAAATGAATTTTTCATTTTCTTACATTTTAATGAATTTGATTTTAAATGATATAGTCACATGTGGCTGGCAGCTGCCGGAACCGCTGGTGCGGAGCTACAGCGATTACAGGGAACGCAGAAAAACCACCACACGAATGCCAAGCCATTTGCCCAGGCCGACCCCAGACGGTGAACGCAGAGGAAGAGAGGGAATGTTCGAAAGTTCGTCTTCCCTCCAGTTTGAACATTTGGCCTCCCGTGGTTAATATCAAGTCTCAAACATTCCCACAGACCTGAACACACACACACCACACACGCAGAAAACTCATGAGTATCTGGATCTGTCCCAATTCTTGCACAAGCGGAGAAAGAAGGGCTACCCTAGAGCTGACAAGGCCCACCTCTCCCACTGTGGAGGACTGGAGCCCCTTTCTCAAGCATGCAGAGGCAGCTTCCCCTCCCCCAATCTACCCAAGGGGAGCCCCATTCTCCCAAGAGCAGCCGCGGGCCAGACTGTACCTTCCCCAGCCTCTCGCACAGCTGACCAGAGAGCTGGAACTCCTTGGCGTAGCTTAGACACTTCAGGGACAGCTTTGGCTCCTTGCATTCCAAGTAGGTCTTAGCCAGCTCCAAGTACTCCACCTGCTTTTCCCTGGGAGGAGGGGAAGAAAACAGCGTTTCCAGGGGATGTTGATCTAACGGCCCCATCTCTGCCTGCTGACCTCATGAGGGCCAACCCAAAACGACCTGAGACTCTTACCTGGGGCTGACTTTCTTGGATTTCATGTTGAGGGCGGTGTTGTGGGCCAGAGCCAGTTTCTCCTTCTCAAAGGCACCTCCTTTTTGGTAACACTTGGCTGCAACCTGGAAGAGGCAAAAGGTTTTGACTCCCTGGCAAGGCAGTGGACGTGGCGAACAGAACCGGAGTCAGAGCATGTGCTCAGTGTGCGTGCCGGCACAACACAGTCTCACCACAGCCGACCTGAGCTGGGGGGCAGGAAGGTGCTGGCGGGCTAGGGACCCAGCCTCCAAGGAGGAAGCCCAATGGTGTTACCAGCTAATGCTTTGCATGCAAAGGTTCATTCTAGAAGTGCCCAGAAGCTGTGGAAAGGGTGCACGGTACAGATTTTACAGGCCACCACGGTAACACCCTCGGTTAACCTTCCAACTGCCGTGCATGAGGAAAGTTCCAGCCTTCTCTCGTACACAGCAGCAACTTCCGGGGTGGGGTGGGGGGGGCACGCAGCGACCGGCCCAAAGGCACCCAGTGGCTTTTCTGGGCTCAACACAGGTTCCCTCCGGTGGGTAACTCGACAACAGCTAACCGGTGCTGTTGCTGGAACAGCCTCTCAGTGAGTGCACTTACTGGGAGTAGAAACGGGGATAGAGAAAGTATCACAACATATCCCAGAAGACAACTGACCAGATTCTTGGGACATGAAGATCTGTGTAAACCAAACAGAAGGTGGGCAGAAAAGTGTCACAGGGCAGTCGCCTGCACCCCGATCCGTGCCCCAGAACGCTGCTTTTCTCAAACAGGAATGCTGACGATGTGTCCCCAAGCACAGGCTACAGTGGCAGAGAGCTGACCCTCTGCCCGGCATGTAGAAATTGGGTCTCAGTGTGGGCAAGGGGCAGGATGGTCCTCTCCCCCTCAGGCCCTTTGCTGCAACCCCATGGGCCTCCTCTCATTCCCACGGTCTGTGCCATGCCCCCTTCCCACCGCAGGGCCTTTGCACATACTGGTCCTCTGACTGAACTGTTCTTCTGCCCCTCCTCTGCCTGGTCCACTTCGTCCCTCCCACAGGTCTCGGCTCAACGCTGTCCTGCTTGAAGCAGCACTCCCTGTCCAGCACAGGTGGCTCTGAGGGGCAGCAGGCCTCTCGTCTGCGACCCCTGCCACAGCTGGGACGCTGTGGTCTTCCGCGTGCCTGCCTTGCTCCCCGTCACATCCCCTCCACCAAAACCATGTCAGCCCTAGCTTAATAGGACTCTGTTGACTGAATGACTCTCAAGCAGTTTCCATTTGTACGGTGGTTCCGAAACACTCACTGCCACGCAGCCAAAACCTCAATAAACCGTGTGAGTCCTGAGGTCCTTTAGCAGAGCCAAAACAAACTAAGGTGAGGAGAAAGATTTTTATAACATTCTTGTCTGTGCTGGCTCCCCCCAAAAGGTTTTAGGTGCACCTATTCAAAAGGCATTTTTAAAGGAATAAAGAATTGGAAATGCACAGGCAACATACAGGTAATACCAAGGGTGTTCTGAAAGAATCAAGGGAAAACTTCACCTAGTTTCCCAGTTCATACCCATCCCTGCTGCCCACAGTACCCTCCCTTCTCTCCCCACCCCCTCTCCAAACAAACAAACAAACAAACAAACAACTTGGTTTTATAACGATAGCCCAGGGCTCAACATTTCTTTGCAGTTACAATAACAGTGGGCCATGAGTCAAGTTCTGGGCTGTGTCAGCTTCTGCGGAGACATACGACACAGTTATGAAAATACTTCCCAGACACGCCCAACAGCACAAGTCCTGTTTTCTTACCCCTTTGGGTTGATTCAAGGGTGGCCACAGTCCTTCACTCCTCCCTGTATCTGTCCACGCCCCTTTACCGAATAACTCTGCTCCTTCGCCCATCAAAAAAGCTGCCTTTCCCCCCCATTCTGATCTGAGCTGTGACTTGCTTAGCCAGCAGAACACGGCGGGAGCAACAATGGACCAGGTCAGGCCACCAGAGGCCTTGTGCTTCTGCTTCCCTCTCCAAACCCCGCTCAGCCATCGTGCGAACAAGCCCAGGTGAGCCTGCTGGAGGCTGAGGGCCTGTGATCCAGGAACCCCACTCACACCCATCACCTGAGCCAAGAGCCGGCCAACCCCCGAAGCAACCCGCCTGCCAACTGGCAGCCGAGCTCAGGCACGTGAGTCCCACGGCTGACACTAAACCACGCAGCTGACCCAGCTTTGCCAACCCACAGAACTGCGAGCTACATAAGCGACTCATTTTAAGCCGCTAAGTTTTGGGGTTGTTTGTTATACGAAAAAGGTGAACCCCAGATACAAGTTATGTGCTGTAGACTCAGGCCCTTTTCCCTGCTACGGGAAACAAAATTCTCCAAGGAACTAGGGGAGAGAGAACCCTCGGAACCCCTTCTCCAGGCACGTCAGAGGGAAGACCCCCGCAGCAGTGGCTTCCAGGAAGCTCCGACGTGCGTTTTCACGGCACTCATCACTTCCAGCACCTTCGCTCGCTCTGACTCTGAGAACATCCAGTGAAAAGAAGGATCGTTGGAGCAGCAGGACAAGCTCTCCAGAGGAATCGCTGTCTCAAACGTTTGCTCGGGAGTGCCAAGAGCAGCTGCTTCCAGTAGCGCTGGAGGAGCTGGCCCAGAGCCTAGTGTGGAGGCACGGGAAGGAAGGGTGCTCTCTCAGGAAGAACTGCCTGCTCCTGCAAGCACAGGGAACGCCAGGTGCCTGGGGGAGTCAGATCTTGGGGGAACGTGCATTTCTGTGTGGTCATGCCCACGGCGGTCAGTTACCCACAGCACCCCCTCTGCCCATTCTTGTCTGATGGCAGGACCTGCATGCCAGGTGGGATTGATCTCCCAGACTCCCTTACAGCCAGGCACAGGCATGTGACCCATTAGTGACCAATGAGATACAAGAAGAAGTCCACTGGGGACTCTGCAACAAAAAAGAGACCCATAAGAAGAAAGTGCCTGCCCTTCCTTCCTGCTTGGGATGCTGCTAAGGGAAATGAGAAGGCTGGCACTGCCTCAGCCATCATGCAGCCACGAAGGGGACATCTGTGATGAGCTGCGGATGACCCAGGGAAGAAGAGATGGAATGAGACTGGGCTCACGTGGACTTTGTGGAGCTGAAGGTGTTCGTGTCCGGCAGGTGAAGACATCACTGACACTACATCAGGGCAGACATTCCCATCATGGTGCCCCACCCGGGACCACGTGACGGTGGGGATGCTGACTGCGGGGGAAGGGATGGGGCAAGCGGGTCTCATGATTTGGAGAGGACTACCGGTGATAACAGTTCTCGGAAGAAGATGGTTCAGGTTCACTAGGATGGCATGTGGCTGGAAATTAGCTCAGTCTAGTGAAAAAGCTTAACCTATGCCCACCAGACTCAAATTGGCAGCGAAGTCGGTGATTAACTTAAAAAAAAAAAACCCAAGATGACCAATCTGTTACTGTTTTTAAAACATCATTCAATGGTGGCAGGAGCTCTGAAGCGCAGCACGCAGTGGGGAAAGAAAGTAACCAGAAGTGTTCCTCAGAGGGACAAAGACCTTCTGCTTTCGCAGCCGCGCCTGCTGGCACTTGGCCAAAGTGAAGGCTGGTCAGGGCTGCACTGGGGGAGGGGCGCAGCGGGGACCTCTCCGCGTCAAGGGGCGACCTGATGTTTCAGAAGAAGCGGCACCCGCAGCACGACCCCCGCCCTGTCCCGGTGCGAACTGTGATGGTGGACGAGCTGCCTTTGAGGCCTGCGGGGCCGCCCGTGAAAAGACCCGGCCCCGGCCCCCGGCCCAGCCCTCACCTTCCAGCACTGGTGTTTGGCATAGTACTCTCCCTGCGCGATCCACTCCTCGGGGGTGGAGGTCTTCACGAACATGCTGTCGTCGAAGTCTAAAAGGAAAAGGAGACGTTCAGTGCTCCTCTGGGCCTTTGCTCACTGAAACCTGTAGTTATGGGGTGAATTTTGTCCCCACTCCTCACTCTCTGAAAATTTAAATGTCGAAGCCCTGACGCCTAGCTCCTTAGAATGTGACTGTGCTTGGAGATAGGGCCTAAGTGAGGCTGTTCTGGTGGGCCCTGATCCGATCTGACTGGTGTTCTTATAAGAAAAGGAGATTAGCCCTCTTGGGTGTGGCTCAGTGGATAGAGTGTCAGCCTGTGAACCAAAGGGTCGTTGGTTCAATTCCCAGTCAGGGCACAGGCCTGGGTTGCAGGCCAGGGCCCCAACTGGGAACGTGTGAGAGGCAAACACATCGATGTTTCTCTGCCTCTCTTTCTCCCTCCCTTTCTCTCTCTCTAAAATAAATAAAATCTTTTTTCTATTTTAAAAAAAGGAGATTAACACACACAAAAAGACCCCAGGGGCTCACACAGAGGACAGGCCATCTAGAAGCCAAGCTCAGAAGCAGCCAACCCTGCTGACAGCTTGATCTCGGACTTGTAGCCTTCAGGACTATGAGGAAACGCACTTCTGTTATGTGAGCCACGCAGCTGAGGTGTCTTGTTAGGGCAGCCCTGGCCAACCAATACACCTGAGGTGTCTTCCCAGCATTCATTTAAAGATACAGCTTCCCGGGCCAGGTTGTCGCGGCGTTTGGAAGGAGAGTGTGGGGGTGAGAAAAGACGCTGTTTGATTTTTTAACACTGCTCTGCCTTCCTTTTCTACGGCTATGAATTAGAATCCAGAGCCAGCAGCTTTTAGCAATCTCGCTTGCGGGGACCTCGGCAAGGGACAAGGAGACGGGATATTCCAGGGCTTCCAGACGAGCAGACCTTGCCCTCACCGTGGTGAGCAGCCTGGTGCTCCCGTCAGGGGCACAGACGGTTACAGCCGCCTGCCGTCAGACCCCGGTCATCCTCACTGGCCTGCCGGTGACCGTGTCGGCTCCCCCTTGCCTGCCCCGCCCTGAGCACCACCAGCAGTGGGCGACACTCTCCGCGGGATCCGAGCGGCAGCTTCATCAAGTCCAGGACTGACAGTGGCTACCAGAACAAATCTGAGCGGAAGGGGTCAGAGATACTCGGGACAATGGATATCAACGGGAAGCAAGGCAGACAGGCCGGCTGTGTTGAGAAGGTGCAAGAACACACAGGAGCCCCCCATGGGCCCCGGCCATGCCCTCCAGCACCGTGTGCAAAGCCGACTCCACAGCGTCTTGTTCGAGCCCCGTGTGCACTACTGGCGCCCTGGTGACATGTTGTCCCCACAGCGGACCTCTGCGGTTTCTCTGCAGCGGGCCCGTGCGCCCGGCCGGCACCGGGGCGAAGAAGCCCGAACTGCGCAGTCACCACACTCGCCCCAAGCTCCCTTGCACAGCAGGAACAGATGCTCTCCAGTACTTCCCCGGGTGCAACTCAGAACACAATTAAGACTGTACTTTTCTTGTATCCTTACAGCTACCAAGACAAAAAAAAAATTGTGATCCTTTTTCATTTTAGAATTTAAAAAATGCCTGTCTTGACGCTCTCTTATCATAGGTGCATGAACAGATTCTGAGACTAAAAGGCGCACAGGAAAGATGAAGAGCAACCACAGAAGGCCAACCCACTCGTTTTCATTTTAGTTGAGGAAGTGAGAGCCCAGGGAGGGAAAGCAGGGTCTGAACAAGGTCCTGGGCCTGCACGGGTGGAGAATTCCAACAAGACCCTAGGTTGGCCCCACCCAAGCCTCTGACTGTCCCACTGCACCACAGCAGACAGGGCCCGGGACTGGGACGCCTAACCCTGGCTCCCAGCTGAGCCCTGGGCTGTAACTAGAAAGAGCCTCCACGAAACGGGCTGAAAGGGGCTGAAGCATGCTCGGGACGCCGGCAAACACCCCTGCACAGCAGCCGAGCCCTGCGCTCCCCGGCCCTTGGAGAAATTCACTATGACCCCCAGAGGCCAAACCAACCACTAACCCACAAGAAAGACAATTTTCCCCTTCAGGAGGGGCTGATTATTTCTGCCCTACTCATCCTATCAGGAGACCTTCACACTATTTTTTTTAATTAACTAGTCTTTGTAAATTATGAAAATGTTAAAAAAAAAAAAAAGGCATTGCTAACAGCACAAAACGTGAAAAGTAAAGGCGCCCACATCTCCATACCCACCCGTCCCGCCCAGCGCCACCGGGGCCACTGGGCGCAGTTTCACGTCAGGGGCCGGGGTGGGGGCATGTAGGTCGTTCTCGGTTTCTTACGATACAGACAGGACTGAGATGGGCGCTCGTGTTCGTGTCTCTCTGAGGTTGTACATAGGTGAGCTCCTCTAGACTCCGGGAGTGGAATTACTGGGTCAGAAGGTACGCTCACCCTTTATTGCAACAGCTATTCCCAGCGGGCTGCCCAAAGGCCCACAGCAGCTTGCAGTCTGCCAGCTGAGCCTTCCTTCTCTAACCCTTGACCGTGACACTCACTGTTACAGGACAAATACAAGACCGTTCCTAAAGGAGTTAGCCCCCTGACCCCATCGCAGCCACACTGCCCAGCACACCTTACTCATTTCTCAGAAGACTTAGAAAGAGATTTCAAAGACTACACCCTTTATACCCAACCATAAGAACAGTGGAGAGTAACATGCTTTCTACCCCACAGGCAGAAGATTTGGATGAGATCTTACCTTTATTTTCATCTGTCTTCACCACCTGGACAAAGTTTCTTCGGATGAAGTATTTGAAGGCAGGAGCCCGCTTCTCCGGGTTTTCATCGAAGATCCAGAGGTTCGCGCGTGCCCGGGTGATGGCGGTGTACAGCTGCTTCAGCTCCCCGTTAAGCAGCTGAGGGCGTGATGGAGGACAAAGGCGGTGAGCCCCGTGTCTGGAGCTATGAGGGGACACCCCTCAACAGGCTTACTCCAATTTTGGAGAAATACGGAAAGCAAACCATCAGGAAGTCTAGCGCCAGCCGTGGAGATGCAGGGAGCTCCCCGTGGCCGCAGCGCAGATGAGCAGGGCTCTCGCAGGGAGCACACCATGCAGGCAGGACCGCCCTTGAATTTGGGGTAATTATCTTGCAAAATAATTACAGATTCATAGGAAGTTACAAAGAGTAGGTCCCATGTGCCTTCCACTCAGTTTACCCCAATGGTTATGTCATACACAACGACTGTAACTTACTTTTTTAAATGAAACCAGTCCTATGCTTCTGCCAGAACACTAGTGAACTACACTTGACCTGCCCGGTGACACACGCTGTGGCGACAGGAGATTAGGGCTTGGACGCAGGGACGGCCCCCTTGATTAAGGAAGGCGCATTTCCAGACAACAACAGGTTTGTGGCTAACTAGGAGTTGGCAAAGCTTGGCAGTGATTTAACTTCCATTTCCACAGAGCCTCAGAGGCATTTACAGAAATAACAGAAAGCTGTCATCCTGTTTGTTGTACGAGACGTAAAACTAGGATCGTGCTTTCTCCTGAGGTTTTTGGTTCTGCTGGTTCGATTTTCTGTGATGCCTCCCTCACTCTCGGGAGCTCCCCAGCAACCATTCTCAGGCGGGAACTCCAAGGAAGGTCCCAGCTCTGGCCTCCTCCTCGGTGATGCAGCGGGGGTGTGCAGAGCTGGGAAAGCCGGCCCCCTCGGCAGCCAAGGCTGCTGTGCTGCGGACTCCACGAACGACATTTCGGGGCTTCAGTCTGAGCCCCCCCATCAGCATAATCACAGTTTCTGGACAGAGCCGAGTTCCCGAGGGGAAAAGAAGGCACGACCCGCCTCTCCCACTTTCAGACAGTGCCCCGCCCATCCAGCCCAGCTCCCTGCTGAGACCAGGGAGTGCTCCAACACCAAGGGCCCCTCAGAGCCAAGGGCAAGCCTCCATCTTCAATCTCATCTTCTTGTCCCAGCCTGCTCACTGGCTCCCTGCCAAATGAGTGTGTGAACAAAGGGCAGAAAATCACCTTGTGCATTTCTGGATTCACCAGGTGAGACCGACCCTGAGAGGGGCTGAGTTTCTCCAGGGGCACTTCGATCAGTGGCCGGTTTTCCTCTCTGGAGCAGGATGATGAAGGCGTAAAGGAGGAGATGATCTTCCATTCCTTGTAAGCCTGAACAGCAATGACAAATTCAAGACCAACAGAATATGCCTTTGAACTCTACACACATAGCCTCCCTGGGCCTCCGGAGAACCGAGCCCCCCTTTCCCTAGCCTGAGGATGAGGCCTTCGGCCCCAGCTGTGAGGAGGGGCATTCCTATGGCCTCAGGATGGTGGTACAGGACTAGGGTGCACAGGCAGGGATCAGGGAAGCTTCCAGGAAACCCCCCCTCCCCGCAGAGACTTGGGCAGACAGCTGAGAAGCCAGGACGTGTGCCCACGGCCAGAAGGGAGGTTAAGGGCCCAAGGAGTTCTTGTTGACAGAATTGCAACAAGCAGCACGGAGAAAGGAAGCCAGGGTCCTCACCCCTTTCCACTGCATGCGCAAGGGATGCCACTTTGGGTCAGCCGCTGAAATGCATGAGGCGGAATTTTCTAACTAAATTATCTAACCAAGGATGCAAGAATATTCCAGAGCTGTGGGGTACACTGTGCAAGGTAGACTCTGAGGTCAGACAAGACAATTTCAGACCTCAGTTCTTTCCCTTATTAGCTATGGGACCGTAGACAAATTATTTGTCTCTTCTAGGTCTCATTTTTCTGCTCCATGAAATGAGGATGATAGAATAACCCAAGTTTATTGGGAAAATAAAAGGAAATCATTGATGTCAATTGTCTAATACTGAGCCTGATACATAGATAGTTCAGCTATTTTTCCCTTTATTGAAACTCAAACCACAAAATCACACTGACTGCAGGCAAACTTTTCCTCTAAACGGTCAGATAATAAATACGTTTGGCTTCGTGGGCTCTACGGTCTCTCTTGCGACCGCTCAACTCCGCCATTGTGGTACAAAAGCCGCCATGGTCAATGCGTAAACAATTGGGCATGGTGCGTTCCAATAAATTATATTTTTTGAAATGAAATGGAACTTAATAAAATTTTCCCGTGCCACAGAACACTACTGGCCTTCTCATCTTTTTTAACCACTTAAAATATATAACCCATTCTTAGTCCACAGGCCATACAAAAATAGTCGGTGGGCGGGACTGGGGCCATGGGGCCATGGTTTGCAGGGCTGGTGAAGCTGAAGTGCCCAGGTCACATGCAGAACTTAGAGTCCGGAGTTCCTATAAAATGTTAGACTTCATTCTTTACTGTATCTTTTGAGAGTAGCTCACTAACTCTCCTACACTTCACTTTTTTCTATTTCCAAAATGGTGCTACTTGCCACCTATGTATCTTTTCAAGGAGGATGAACCAATGGAGTGGATACCGTTCATTACCTCCTTTCCGTAACTTAAACTATATAAACACCAGCTTAAATGCTTTAAACACTACCTGCTAAATAAGAATGGTTACACTAGGAACCAATTCTGGAATTAATCACCAGGTTCTGAAAAGAAATGCCTGTCGCATCACGTAATCATGTAAGTACTTGATGTTAAGCATCTTCAGGGCGTATTCTGACTACGCTCTTTGTAAAGCTGTTTACACAACTGAATTGTTGCTGAGCAAAGCAGGCAAAAGACACAAGTGCTTGCCTTCCGAGGACCTCCTGACCGACATCAGGAGGTGCAGGCTGGCTGGCCTTGGGCGGGCCACTGAAGCCCAGGGTGCTTTAGAGCTGCTGGGTGGGAAGAAAAGCTGCTCGTACCGCACACGACTACCTGTTTCCATGAATAAAACACATGGGACTTTCAAGACGAAGCCCTTTAGGATGAGCACATGTATTTGTGCATGAAGACACAAGAGTACAGGCACTTCCAGCAATAAAGCAAGAAGCACTTAAATCTTTCAGCTTTCAGCTTCTCTTGGGATTAATCATTGTGAGGGAATAAGGCTTAGTTTCACCTGCGAGCCTGTTCTCTAGGTCAGTTAGGCAAACTGCAAACGCTGTGGCTGTCAAAGTCCCCTCTGTCCTGTTTGCACGGGAGTGTGAAGGAAAGGACTCCCCACTGGGGCAGACTGGAGATGGCAGGCGCCCTTCCAAGGCCCCACAGGAGAAGAGTTTGGGGGTGACTGGGAGAATGACTGCCCCGCCCCCAAATGAGGAAAGATCCTACAAGAGAAGGACTTGGTGTAACATTCCCTGGTTCCTTCCTCATCTCAGAAGATGGCCCTGGTGAGCCATGGCTGAACAGGTAACAGATAATCCTCTAGGGGGAACAATCACAAACCAGGGCAATAAGAAACCCTGTATGCATAGGCGCGCGCACACGTACTCGCACACATGCACACCCAAGGGACAGATGCTGCAAAGAGAGCGTCTGCCAGAAACATAACCAGGGGCAGGGGGCTGGGGGGGCACTGGAAGAAGAGGCCAGGGATGGAGTGGAGCTCTCCATGGCTCCCCCATCGCACATAGCAATTACTATTGAACAGCCTTCTGCCAGTCACCCCGAAAGAAGCCCCACAGGAGCAGCTGGCCCGCAGGCGACCAGGGACTTATGTGATCCCTGTCTTTCCTCTGCTTTGATGAAAGCATTTCCTCCCGTGTGCTGACTGATACTTTTGGGTCTTGGGGTTGTAATGGTAGACGGAGGGCGTGCTTTGTACCAGGGATGCATAATCACACTGCTGGTACCTTGGAAAGCACCACAGCAGAGGTCTTTCTGGAAGTCTTACTGTGTACAAGGGAGGGAATGGATGTTAGCAAAAGATTCAATTTGTGATGATTTTAATTGCGTGCATCTCACCGAGGCATTGGTGGGAGCACAGGGTCAAGGTATCCAGGCCCTTGCCATTTCCAGGATCGAGGTGAGACAATCGATGGATTTTTTTTTCTCACAGAGGCGACCACAAGTTACAGATCCATAAGTCCAGAGCTCCTTGAGCTTCTTACTGGCACAAGCATACAACTGGCACTTAATAAAGGATAGGAACAATGAAGTCTTACCCCTTCCTCTTTAGGGAGGGGTATGACCAATGGATGTATTATGAAAAAAAAAAAAGTTAGTCCTCAGAGATTAAAAAGTGGTTCCAGGGTTAATGAGAGTGCATCTGATTTCATCAGCAAAAGTCAATAGAAAAGAAATGTACTTAAGGTATGGCAATGATATCCTCATTGTGGAAGGTTCTGGAAGCTGATTAGCATGCAAGGCTTTAAAAGGAAGCAAGTACAGTGGAATTTAGAACTCAAAGCATCAGAGTTCATTTGGAGGCTCTGCCACTTACATCATCACTACAGGCAATTTACAGGCAATTTACCGAATTTCCGTGACCCTCAGCCTTATCTCTAGAATGAAGTGATAAGAACACAGACAACCTCAGAGGGCTGGAGGAGGATAAAGTGAGACAAGGCATTCAAAAGGCATTTCATAAATTGGAAAGCACCCATAGCAACATTCGTCGTTGGTATCATCAAGTCAAACATGACATTTTTTCAAAGATCGCAAAAAAATAAGCACTCTGTGTAAAGGGTCAATTGTGGGGCAGATTTTAAGGTGTCAAAGTTAATGGTGCTCCCGACTTGGCTATGAAAAACGGCCTCTTCAAGCATGCACCATGTGCAGTGGAGGGTCTGCAACAGGGACCAGGGCACAGTCAGCTACGTCCCCAAAGGAGACCCCACAGCACAGTCAGCAGCCAGCCCGAGTCCCCACCAAAAGGCAGTGGGGAAGAGAAACCAGTGATCAGAACATCAAGGACAATAGTCTTGAGTTAGTGGCTCCACCCATAATGCACTGAGTTTTTGGGGAGAAAGACCATCAGGTCAAAGCGATGAGCTGACACAAGGTCACTGGGGGTCAGTCTGGGGACACTTTTGCTGCCATTGTCTGCACGGGTGGCAAGCAGTGCTGGTGAAGCCATGCCAGAAGGGAGCTCCCAGGCAGGGCCGCTGTTCTCGTCCCCCGCATTACCTGATCCAGTGGGCAGGAGCCAAGCCTCATTTGTCTTCCCGGAGTGGTCTCTTTCTACGGACTGACCTTGCCCAGTTCTGTCCTCATTGGGTGGACACTGCTAACCTTGCCTTCCTTTGTAAGGCTCTCCTTAGAGCTCACTCCAACTTGAGCATCCTTGGGAGTCAAGGATAACAGTAGCTAGTGAAAACCAGAAGCTGGCACTTGGGTATCAGGCATTTAGGAGAAGACGAATACAAGAGAACAGGGAAGGGCAGGGTGCAGGGAGAACCAGCCCAGGACCCACTGTGAGACAACCCACAGCCACTGTCCAAACCACATCGAACACGCAAGCCCCACACGAAACGGATGATGCTCCAAAACAGAACAGGCACCTGTGACAAACGCTCTCGTACTCAGTTCCAAATTCTCTTTCCTGGAGTGGAAGTATAACTCGGACATATACATGCGTTGCTGAAAAGAAGTCAGTACGACATACCTCGGAATCCGTGAAAAAGTTGTAAAGGAGGACATCATCAAATTCTAAGCCTTTTGCTTCATAAACTGTTAGCACAAGTGCTAACCCCAGCTCTTCTGGAATCTTCTCCTTTGCCATTTCATTGGCTACAAGGATTACCTAGAACAAGAAAGGGAGGTGAACACACAATCCAATATACAGATGATGTATTATAGACTTATACACCAGAAATGTGTACAATTATATTAACCAATGCCACCCCAATAAATTCAATAAAATTACTTTTTTAAAAATGGAGATAGGAGAGAAGAAAACATCAAATAATACGAAGACAAACGTGGTAAAGCTCAGTCCATGTCTACAGGGGCGGGTGACATTACTAAAGAGGAGTGGCCGGCGAGGACTTGGTCAGCCAGGCTAGCCGAAATATTAATAATGATTAGTCACTCCCCCACTGCTGAAACTTACCCATTATGGGAGACGGACTATTGAATTCTACCTTGTAGAATAATTTAGCCTCTCAAACCTTTTTTCAACCGCAAACTACGTTTTATTTTAAAACACAGAATCCTGAGAGGCTAACCTGGTGGGCCCCAAACTCAATGGGCTGGGTTTTTCTCTTGTTCCCTCGCAGCAGAATTGCCAAGTCGCTGACGCTGCAAGACTCCAGGACAGTTGGTTTGGGACCATCAAAGAGGCCAGAATCCCTTGGAAGACGATCGAAAGATTCTGGGAAATAGAACTGAAGCAAATCCACCACTCCTGATGCCAGATTGAGGATTCCTGGGATAAAACAGAGAACACACACACACAAAACAGAAAACACATGTCAGGTGCTGAACAACATAACAGTTTGGCTTGGCTGAAGCAGTATTGGCCCTGATGGCATGTATAATCGCAAGCCAATTTCCAGTTCTCATTAGATTATCACTGTGGCCCTGAGCTGTTTTATTCTTGGCACAGTGGATGAGGGCAGAGACATGTTGCTGTGCTAAGAAGGTTCTGTGGGATCTAATTCACAACCTGTATTCGTACTGGAGAAAACTACCTCATAAAGAAGAGGCGCAGCAGAAACGTAATCTGAACAATTAGCGCTATCAGAGTGCCAGCGTAAGGGGCTAGCACAGATGGGAAGGAAACAAGACTGGTGCTGAGAGCACCGGAGGGAGACGAGGTTGCCATGGTAACAGCAGCGCTGGCTATTAGCTGGGGCTGCAACCAAGGCCTCCACAGCCCTTTCCCACCACCAGGTTTCTATCCAGCTTGCAGAGGACTCAACCAAAAAAAAATTGTCAGAGTCGGAGAAAAGATTTTCTAAAGAGCTTTCTGCCTGGGTCCCATGTTTTGTCTAAACTCTGCAGTGACACCGACGGTGACGCTGACCAAATGCCACCAAACAACAGGCACCTTCACGAAAACCACCCCACTGTATCTGCACAACTGCCCAGTGAGACAGACCAGATACTCCACCCGAACAAACGGGGACTCTGAGGTCCGAGAAGTCAGTAACCACCGTCAAGTGGCCGGATTGGAGGCTGGTGGTCTCCCCACTACTGATAGGCGCGTGCGCCCTTTGCCGGACACGACACAGAACACTATATCCTTGACAGATGCCTGTGAAGTGGGCTTCTACGTCCCCGCTGCCATCACCAAACAGTACAGGGAAATTCTACCATTGATACTCATTAAAAGTATGCAATAGAAAGAAACCGTGAGCCCATGTGGAAATTGCTGAATCTAAGAAAATCAACAGGGAAAAGACATAACGAGTATGCAGAAGAAGATAAAAACTGTTCCTAGGTGCAGAAAAATGCCAGCATCCAAAAGTCAGAATGTTCAATAAGACTGTTAGATACCAGATCAACATCCAAGAATAAACAGCATCCTCCTAGACTATCAATAACTAATGAGAAAACTCAGGGGGAAAACAGGGGCAGCCATGGCAGTAACAAAACGTACAAGGTACCTGGGACAAACCTCCCTGCTGTGAAAAATGTCTGGGGGTAATTATAAAATATTATTAGCGGCATTAAAAGAAGACCTGAATAGAGAAATATGTCATGGCTCAGAAATCACAATTATGTAAAAAGGTGACTTCTTCCCAAAGCACAATAGATTCAATGAAATTCCAGTCCGAATTGCAAAAAGTCACTGAACAAGTTTGGTAACTGCTGTAAAGAGTGTGATATTAACAGCACAAGAACAGACAAATCAAATAAAGTAGTGAGCCCAGAAACAGACTGCCGGACAGGAAAAACAGCAGCGCACACCGGAGGGGAGGGCGGGCTGCGAAGTGGCGGCATCGGCACAACCGAATTCTCCGCAGAGAAAAGGGAATCTGCTGTATTTTGCTGCGTATGATGCACACCCACGTTTGTGGCCCAAACTTTCAGGAAAAAAGCCTTTTGTTTTAATTTTCTTAATTCAACTTTTATTTATATTTAGAAACGAAACCAATTATTGTATTCCAGGGCATTGTATGGCATATGGATATTGTTATTGCTTTCTAGAGTTACACTTTTAACGCATATGCATAAATAAAAGAATTAAAGACATTGCTATAGATACAGAATTAGCACTACCCATATATAATGCACATCCTTACTTTTGCCTCAAAAATTTGGGCAAAAAAAGTGCACATTATACACTGCGAAACACAGTAGACCCCACAGAAGGGCTATAAAGTGCCAAGGCTGAGAAATGCTGAAATAACCTTGTCAAATTCCAGTAAGATCCGTTATGTCAGGATCCTTGCAGTGGTGTAAATAAATGGAAAGTCCGTGTCAGCTGTGGGCGGCCAGCACCGAAACTCAGTTCACCCCAGGACTGCACGTCACAGTAAATGCCTGGCAGGAACCTGTGTCCCTCACCGGAAAACAGACAACAAATTGTGTTGTACTCACAAGATGGAACGCCAGCAAGTTAGAAATGTGTGGACTGTGGCTTCACATTATTGACGTGCAGCAACCGGACAACACAATGTTAAACAGAAATGCGCGGCCGCAAAAAGATACGTCTGGCATGATCCCACTAAGTATAGTTTCTAGACATGTGAAACAATGCCGCGCGCTATCCACAGACACCCGGAGGGCGCAGGAGGCGACTCTGTGAGCGTTCCATAAATGCAAAGTAGTGCTCTGGCCTTGGTGTCGTGTCATTTAAACCCTGTGTGCCTCACCTTCCTTCTCTACAAAATGGGAACGATGCTCACTTTATGGGCTGAGGATAAAGCACAGGTAACTAGAAGAAAACTGCCTGGCATCATGCCTGGCACAGAGATGGGGTACAACTGAGGTACAAGGTCAAAGCACCTAAGTACGTGTTATCTCCACGCCCGGCTACTCCTGTTTTTGTGGCTTCTCCTTCATAGAAAAGCTACTTAAAGGATTACTAACTTGTAATTTGTACACTACTTTGCATTACATAAGCAGGTGCTTCCAAAAGCGCTTTGCTAAAAGTTTCCAGCAGTTCAAAGGTTCCCCTGAAATGTTTTCATGCCATGGCAAACTCCCTAAGATGTAATTCCTTACCGGTCCATTTCCACTCAACCGCAGCCTGATTATCAACCAAAGAATGAGTGGCGGCAGAAATCCTAAGACCTCTTGCTTGTGAGGGCGTTTACTTACTAACAAGCTCCAAAATACTATCCTAACTGCAGCCACAAAAGCCTAACAAGAGCTAGGCCACAGCTTCAAAAGCAGCCCAAGGCCAGTTCCCAAGCACCTCTCCCGCCAGTGAGCCCAAGCTGGACGTACCCGAATGGGACCTGTAGTTCTGGTACAACTGGTGGATCTTCTTGGGCTTGCGGATGGCACACTGCTTGTCCAAGGTGCTCTTGCTGGCGTAGTGGAACAGAGAGCGCAGGTCGCTGAAGCGGAAGGCCACGCCCTTCATGATGCTCTGGGCAGTGTCCCCGGTGAGGAACATGGCGTTGGGGTCGTTGATGCATTTCATCAGCAGCGTGAGCTCGGCCTGGGTGAAGTCCTGAATTTCATCGCCATAGAGCTCGTGGATGGACCACGGGAGCACCTTGAGCTTCGACAGCCTCCGGGACAGGTTGAACAGAACATCCTCTTCGTCGAAATAGCCTTTCTGAGACCTGATCTGCTCATACAGGCCGAAGAGGCTGTAGATCTCACTCCGGTCTTCCTTGAAATTGGGGGACCGCTTCCTCCCTAATTTCTTATACTCTTCTTCTGTGAGTCTCCCCTGGGGGTTGCTGAGAGCCTCAAAAGATCCCTTCAAAAAAGATTTTATTTCCTTCCAAATCAGCACAGGGTTGTAGGAGGTTTTTCCTTTGCTCATTCTGGGCCATATTTCATTGGCGAACACCTCGAAGGTCACATATACCCGTGAGTCGATGTCGCCCAGACGCGTTTCCACAACTTTATCCTCCTCGCCATTGTCCCCATCCGCCTCGGCCTCTTCCTCATCCTCCTGCCAGTTGGGGATGGTGGACTCTTCCTGCGTGGACCACCCAGTGATGGTTCTTTTCAAGCTGCCATCTTCGTTTCTCGGAAAGAATGGTTTGGGCAGAGAAGCGTCAAGCAGGAGGAGCAGCTGCTTGGAAGTGACAAACAGAGGAAAGTTCTCGTCCCTCAGGTCCTGGAGCCGATGCATGCTGGGTTCCAGCGGTCTGTAGTGACTGGTGGCCTTGGCAGACTTGGAAAGCTCGATGAAATTCCGCTGCACCTCCTGGCACAGGACATGGTTCTTGGTCACGAAGATCTGGTGTAAGTGCTCCAGCTGCTGGGGACCTTCTGGGGCACAAGCTCCTGCTCCGGGGCCGGGCTCCCCAGGCTCCCCGCTGGCTGTCCCTGCGCAGGCTTCACTCCCCTGCTCCTCATCTATGCTGTCCCCTGCCTCCACTTCAATGGCACCTTCCTCTTCCTCCTCCTCCTCCTCCTCCTCTTCCTCCCCGCCTGGATTCTCCTGTCTGGGTTCCATTTCCAACCTTTTCTTCAGCCAGATCTGTTTGGCCAGCAGCGGGCTTCCTGCCTGCTCGGCCTTTTCCCAGTAAATGTGGAATTTCTTCCACAGCCTGTACAGGCAGCAGGTTGTCTTCCCCGTGCCGCTCCGCCCGATCAGGATGATGGGCTCCAGCGGCCTGGGGTTGAGGTGGATCACGGCGTACTCGCGCTCACCCACCCGGAAGGGGTACTCCACCATGGCTGTCATGTCGTTGAGGATGTTAAAAGCCATGTTCGTGCTGAAGCTGTGGAACTTCATGATGCTGTACTCTGTCTGCACGGCGCTGGCCGGGGGGAAGTACTCAGGCTTCACGAGCTCCCTGCCCTTCTCTGCCTCCGTGTCCTCCACGTAGCAGCGGGGTATCCGCTTTTGGACCTTCATGTTGGCCGACACCTGGCTTTTGCTGATACCCTTCAGCTTCTTCCGCAGGATGCAGGACAAGCCCCGGTTGTAGGCGCTGCAGATGGCCTTGATGGAGTCCTTCACCTTTTTGTGATCTAAGACGATGTCCCAGATCCGGATGATCTCCGTATAGACCTGCCCCGACTTGCCCACGCAGTGTGAGTTCCGCTCCGTGGTGATGATCTTCTCCGGGTTCTCGCTGCATCGAGGGGAGAAGTCGATGGCCAGCTCCCACAGCATCCGGGCTCCTTTGTCCAGCTTGGCCTCGAAGAGCTGGATGTTTCCTTCCAGGTGCTTCAGCCGCTTCTGCAGGCTCTGGGTCCACTCGCCGTTGCCCAGCTGCTGGATGTCCTGGATGATTTTCTTCTTCATGACCTTGGTCATCACCTTACTGGACAGCTTCTTCAGCACTTCTGAAGTACATTCGATCTCCCACGTCATGTTCTCAAAGTCCTGGAGGCAGGCCTCCGTCTCCTGCTGGTTGTCCTGGTCACTGCTGTCCTCCCTGCATCTGCAGCCAGCGGGGATGAGCTGCGAGGTCCCAAGGCCCGCCTGAGCCTGTTCGCCCCTTGCCTCAGGGACAGCAGGGTTGTTCCTGCTACAGTCAGAGCTCCCCACCCCCAGGGCTCGCTGGAGTTCGTCCTTCTTCACTTCTGTGCCAGCTCCTGCCTCCAGAGGCTTGGGGTCCTGAGGGCAGTCCTCTGGGAGGGGCATATCCAATTCAACCTGCTCAATCAGAGCTCGGATCTGCTGCACAAGGTGGTCCCTGAGAGAGCAGGGCTGGCCCACTCCAGGCTCCTGCCTCGGCACCTGGGCCTCCGAGAAAGCCTCCCAGGTCTCGGGGACCGTGGCTCCTTCAGGCAGGCACCTGTCAGTGCCACCGCAGGGCAGCAACTTGGACGAAACCTGGGACTTGAGCTGAGACGTGTGACCAGGGGTGGCAGCAGGCCTCAGGAGCTTCCCCGAGTGGGCAGCTGGGTCCTGCCGGGCCCTCCGCCGGCTCTCCGACAGAGCTTTGTTCCAGGCCACAAGCAGAGCATCGTTCTTCTTAATCCGGTGCCGCACGTCTTTGCCTTCTTTGTTCTTCAGGTTGAAGTGGATCTCAAACTTCGCCAGCAGGTCCAAGAGCTTCCTGACGCGCTTCTGCATGCCCCGCTGGAAGAGGACGTGCATCAGCGTGTTCCCGTTGCTGTCCTGCGTGTTGGGGTTGAGGTAGTCAAATTCAGTGGGGCTGGACCAGAAGAGATCCAACAGGTGGTTGAGGAAGTTGAAACCGATGTCGGCTGAAAGACACAAAAAAAAACCCTGTGAGTGCCCAGGGCCTCTTCTCAGGCACAGAGGCCCCAGGATTTAAGAGAGATGCCAGCCAGGAGTGTCTCAGAGCACCTAACGTCCCTAAGTATTTGCTAACCCTGTGGTTCTCAACCAGAGGCAATTTGCTCCCCACGAGACACTTGACAATGTCTGGGGACATTTTTGATCGTCACAATTTGGGAGGTGCTACTGGCATCTGGTCTGGTGGGTGGGTGGGGGGGTCAGGGATGCTGCTGAACATCCTACAGGATACAGATGGCCCCCACCAGAAAGAATAAGCCAGCGAAAATGTCAACAGTGCCAAGGCTGAGAAACCCTGAGATAACCTTACAATTCTCCAATAAGATCCATTATGTCAAGACCCTTGAAAATTATGTAAATAAATAGAAAGTGTTTGTTAGTGATGGACAGCCAGCTTGGAAAGTTAATCCCCCTCAGTCAACCCACCCTGGCCATCACCATGGTGGTTACCCCTTCCCATCAAGCTATGCGCAGGCCGTGCCCAGAATAGGCTTTTTCCAGATCATTGGTTTTTCCAAGAGAAGGAAACAAAAAACGAAAAACAGAGCATCAGTTCTAATATCCAGCCTCCTCCTCAAGGCCTACCGTTAACATCTAAAAAGATGTGGAGTGCCGCGTGCAAAGGAGTGTCGCCTTCCGTGAGAGAAATGCCACGGGGGTCCGCACCCTTGGTCAGGAGAAGGAAAGCCAACTCGAAGTCCTCACGTTTCAGGCACATGGCGAGTGGCCTCTCCTGGCCGTCCTGGAGACCCTCTGGCAAGGCTGCGGGAGGCAGAGGAGAAGGGTACCTGTGAGCTGCATTCATGTGACGAGTACAGCCTGGTGCACCTGGGGAGGGCAGGACCCCCGCTGCCATTTATTCCAAGGGAAGAGCTGGCGCTCTCCTGACTTCTGAGGCCCTCCTACCACCTCCAGGGAGGCAAAGCCTTCCCAGCGCTCTCAGCATGAAAGCCCAACTCCTTCAAGTGCCCTGTCCATGGGACTTGCCTCTGCCACCTCTCTAGCTCCCCCTGTTGTCCCACCACAGGACCACGGACCCCAGCATTAGCACTGCTGGGGAGGAGGGACAGGGCCTGCAAACAACTGAGGTGCAGGTACTTGCCTGACACCGTACCCCCTACGCAGTCGGTGATCAGGACATAGCTACCACGCCCTACATCTTTTGCTCCTACAAAGCTTCTTCTCAGGAACACCCATCTGCCATCAATTGCTACCTTCTCCCACACCTCTCCAGCCCCCACATACCTTCCTCTAGCTCGGTCTATGCCTCCCCTCTGTGCTGCAGGCTCCCCAGCCTCCACCCGCTATGGACCTGCAGCCCTCCCACACGGGCCCCTGCGGCCACGCACTAACTCTCTGTCCTTGGTCCCCAGCACCTGATCCCAGGGAGGCACTCCCTGAGTGCTTGGTGAATCAGGAATAAAACTGGATCCCGAGACAGCCATAGTTTCTGGGCAAAGGGAGTAACACTCCATACAAGGAATAGGTTTGAAGAAACAAACTATAGGAGGCATTGCTTCCATCTGCTTCCTGAAACCTGTGGGTAGAACCAATGCCTGAGGGCTTCGGATGGCACTTTGACGCTGAGGACCAATGTGCCACCACTCCGCTTAAACGGCAAAGCAAGCAGAAAACCCACAGCCACAGGGCTCTTCTAAGAACCATTACGTGAACCCACCTAACATTCCCAACATCCCTAAGAAAGAGGGACTACGACCATTCCCACTTCATAGCGAGGAGACAGAGGCGCAAACGGCACACCTGAGGGACACAGCTAACGATGGCGGTAGTGGGGGGTGGGAGGTGGGGGCTGGAGGGGGTTGGTGTTTTCGGATTCATTTGAAAGTCAAACCCAGTCAAGCAGGATGTCCGCACACTCCAGACAGCCAAGTGCGACTGCGCTCATTACCGCCACAGATGTTTCCACCCACCGATTGTTTGCTTGTTTCTTTGGAAACAAGCATCTCAGATCCCCAAGTGTTGATTAGAAAAGAATGTCACCAAGTTGACAAGGACCCACGCAGCATATGCAGAGCAGGGAAAAGTCCAGCCAGAGGTCAGGAGGAAGGGACCTCGGTGGGCTGAAGCAGCGCCAGTGACCCCCTCCATGTACCTGAGTCCCCTCACATGAGAGAGAGAGAAGACAACAGAGGTAGCAGTAATTCACAGAAGTGGGGAGTCCGACAGGACAACACCCAGGAACAGGCCTCGCTGTGTCCAAATGAGAAGATACGGCGGAGGAGAAGGAGACAGAATTTAAAGGAGTCTCCAAAGTCAAGCGAAAGGCCCTGTGACAGGCAGCAGCCTGAACGCCCTCAGGAAGAGCCCCCCACCCGGTGCTGAGCATCTCGGCATCCTGGCATACCCGCACTCTCACCTCCAAGGTCTATCAGGCGGCCCAGGAGCTGCATCCTGCGCTGGTCCCAGGCGCTGAGCTGGGGGATGACGGTGCAGAGGTCGAGGTCTGAGAATCTGCAGTCTTTGATGAGACAGTCTCCGAGCGGGGGCTCCCCGCTTACTTTGCGGGTCAGCAGCAGAAGCACTTCGGGCCATTTCTGTTTTTCCAGTAAAAACTTGATGAAGGCATTGGCACCATCGCAATTAATGTCACAGACCAGGTCAGGAGGAATTTCTTTCAAAAATAAGAACGCACCACAGTCCAAAGTAAGGTTTGTATGGTTTCTGTCCCCAAACACAACTTAACACACATATACAAAATTAACACAAGCCACCGATCAGTACTTTTAAGTACTGGAGAAACCATAAACAAGTAATGAGTTATTCTGGCAGGCGAAGCTTCTTGGGAAGGTTAGAAACACCCTAAGGAGAGCAGGGCCTGGTCTGGAAGGAGGGCGGGATTTTGGCTGTGTCATAAGGAGGAATACTTGGGTTAGGGCAGTGTACCGAGATCAAAGGGCAAGAACCCAGCTTAAATTTTGCATTTATGAAGAGTTTGTCCTGCGAAGGAACAAGGAAATACTACAGAATAATTAAAAAGCCAAGAGTTATAGGGTAAATGGTGAGAGGATGCTTTAACCCTCTATTCTTAATTTTGTACCTTCAGGCAGAAAGGTTTCCGCCTGATCGCTGATGCTCAGGGACAGGATAACAGTTATCCCGGCTTGTGATGCTGGCGTACCTTAAGTGTGGAAAACTTTTAAAGAGATCCTTAGCAAGGAGATTGCCAGATTTTGCAAATAAAAATAAAGAATACCAGTTCCATTTGAATTTCAGATAAATGACAAACAAATTTTCAGCATTAGTATGTCTCTTGCAATATTTAGAACACACGCATACTGAAAATATATTCATTGTTTCTCTGAAATTACAATTCAGCCACACTCTGTATGTTGTCTGGCAACACTACCAGTAAGAAAAGCAGGAAGGAAGAGAAGGAGGAAAAATCAGGGCTACCTGAAATCGATCTGATGTACATTTGCTAGTTTTCACTTCCCATCTTTTTCTAAGTTTTCTAAAATGAATATTCATTTTACCATTTAAAAGAGGCATTTGAAAACAAGAAAAAAAATCCCATATTGGTGACCCTATCATCTTAACAGGAATCAGCAAAACAAAAGTGTAAAATATAAACTTGTATAACAGGCCATTGCAATTGTTGTGCCCGCAATCCACACTCTTGTCTTCTGGGGAAAGCGCTCTCCCACCCACCAGCCCTCTCCGTTCCCGTAGCACAGGCTGAGGGCAGGACCGGATCTGGGTCTAAGCCCATCAGGACTCTCCAACCCCCTGACCACAGATATCAGATCGGAGGTTCACACCGTGACCAAAAGCAAAGGACTTTTGTTCAAACAACTCAGAGACGGATGAATCCATGGGTCCAGAAACACTGGACAAAGTCAGTGGTTGGAGACCTGAGTCCTGTCCCCACAGAGTGTGAGATGAAAGCCAACCAAAGGACAGCTGGGCTGAAAGTTGGCAGATACTGGGTCCTGCTGACGTTGATTTGATCCCTGAGGACAGCTATACCTGAGCCCAGGCTCGCATTCCTGTTATGACTGTCAAAAGTGTCACTTTTTTGCTGGGGTAAGCCAGTTTGAGTCTGTCTGCCACTTCCAACAGAAACAGTTCTATATATTCTATCCTGTGGCCAATTAAGGCGACAAAGAAGAAAAAGAAGGAGAGAAACAAACAAAAGAGTATGACGGGTTAGAGATGCTAGAACAGGGAGAGATGAGGGAAGACCTGTGGGAAAGGCAGGGAGAGTCGGGAGCAGAAAGAAACAGACAGAGGGACCCAGCCAACACGAGAGAAAGAGGGGCCCTGCCCGCACATGCGCTCCCACAGAGACAGAGAAACACGGGAGCACAGACCAGGCGCAGGGAGGACCGGCGGCAGTAGCACTCCCGTCTTGCGCAGCCGCTTAGATGTTTACCAAACACCCGTATTTTATGCTCTCAACCCTAAGTGTGAATGAGGGCAGTCTTCCTGGGTCGTGAGTTGGAGGACATCAAGTCCAAAAGCCAAAGGCTCCCTAGAAATAGCTGCACAGAATGGCCTACATCTACTAGGTCCTCCACAAGGTGGCCCAGCCGAGAGTCTCCGGTGTGCTGTTTGCCTGTGACCCTCTCATCTCCAAGAAAGAAAGATCGTTCTGACAACCTTGCCTGGCCTCCACCCAACCTGCACTTTCTGTGCAAGATCCTGGACTAAGTGCTCGACATCCATAATGGCCCACGAGGTTAATGGCCCAGCCAAGGCAGAGAGGAAGACACTGACATGTGAAGATGTTCAGTAACTGGCTCAAGGTCACAGGCCTGGTAAGTGGTAGAGTTAAGATTCAAAGCTCCAAGACCTGCGGCGCACCCTGAAGTGCATGCTGGGTCCTCCGGCCACGCCTTCCTGTGTTTTCTGCGGAGCTAAGTCTCAGCCCTATGAGCAGTCCGAGTGAGTGCTTCACCGCCCATGCTGACTGCCCATCTTGACAACTAAAGTTCACCTACTTAGGATTTCTAGAATCTCCCCTAATTATCTAAAGCCTGTCATCCAGAGTTCTTTTCTGGAATTTCCCTGATATCCCCACAATGAAACAACATTAAAATTAGCCCTCAGTTCTACGGTAACTGTATGCCCCAATGTTAGCCAATATCTATACAAGAGAGAAACATCTGCGGTCTTTTCAAAAGAACAGTCCTAGCAAAGGGTAATTCTAGGAGGATTCATGGAAAACCAGTAACGGAGGTTGCCTCAGGATGGGATTTAGGGACTGAAGTTCACGGGTAGAGGACAGACTCTTCACTGACAGATAACTGATGTTCTGTGCTGTTTTACATGCAGATCCTTACATTTTTAAAATCCATTTCTAGGAGATATTCAAAAAGAGTTTGGATGAACACAAACCACCTTTCCCACAAGTGAATTTGTGAGAAAGATTACCTTGCAGAGAAGAAAGGAGGCGCAAGAACCTCTGAACCTCATCTTGCTTCAGCAAGTTTTTGTGCGGTAACCAGTTTCCTGAGTTCATGTACTTCACCAGCTGCGCACAGGCCTTGCGGAAAACGTCACTCTCGCTGGCGGGTCCATTGCCATTGCTCAGTCCTGCAAAACAGCACCAGGTGATGCTTCCGAATACAGAGGTCCCAGCTGTGGAAGACTGCAAAACCTGCGATTCTCTGCCACTCCGAGAACCCACACGCTTTGCCAGGTAACTTTGCAGCAGCTCCCATCAACAGGTGGAGCCCATTTCCCTCCCCGCCCTTGATTCTGGCCTGGCTTCAGGACGAATTACAACCAACAGAATACAGTGGATGTGGTTTTTGTGCTGGATCCGATCCAAGTCCTCCAGATGCCTCATTTAGTTCTATTCGCTCCCTGGGAACCCTGGCCTCTGCCAAGCCAATGGGTCCAGGCTGGTGTTCGGGGGAATGAGGCAGCACAGAACAAAGAGGAGCCAGCCCTGCTGTCCCAGCTGAGGCCCCATAGATGTCAAAGAGCCTGGCCAAGATCGGCAAGACTGCAGACACTTGAAGGAGTTCAGTTAAGGCGGTGAGAACGGCCCAGCCTAAACTGCTGACCGGCGGGATCGTGAGCCGGATACACGTTTATTGCTTTAAGCCACCAAGTGTCGGGGAGGTCGGTTGTACAGCAGCAGGTAACTGCTGCAGCAGTTTGGGGAAGCGACAGAGGGGGATGGCTTGGTGCAACAGCGACATCCAACCACAGCAGCGCCCTCCCCCCCCATTCTCGCTTTCACGGTCTGCAGTTCCAGTTACCCACAGTCAACGCTCATCTAAAAATATTGGATGGAAAATTCCAGAAATGAACAATTCATAAGTTTTAAACCGCACACTGCTTTGAGTGGCATGATTGGAATCTCACACCATCTGCTCCCTCCCGCCTGGAACAGGAACCATCCCTCTGACCGGTGTCTCCGCATGTACATGCCCCTGCCCATCAGGCGATTAGCAGCCGTCTCCGTTTCAGAGACACAGAATGACCACATCCACACAGTTTTATAATTGCTCTTTTTTATAATTATTATTAACCTCTTACTGTGCCTAATTTGTACATTAACCTTTATCCTTAACATTACATTAAGTATAGGAGAAAGACAGTGAGATAGGTTTGGTATTATCTGTGGTTTCAGGCATCCACTAGGGGTCTTGGAATGTATCCCCTGCAGGTAAAGGGGTCACCTGTACATGACAGCCACCCACGTGTCTTACTGGCTAGCAGTAAAAGCCAAGAGTAAGGAGCCATCTCTCTGGACAAAGAAGGGAAGACAGTATCTCCTTGGTTCAATTTATTTGAGAAAGTAGTTACGATTAGAAAACACCCAGTGATGGAATGTTGAAAACAACCAACTGCTATTTATTGGATATCAGATTCTATACTCAGAAGGCGCCCTCGGTTAAAATGGAGCCTTACTGCGCAGCAAGGGGAGAGGGGAGCAGAACTGGACATCTGTGCGCACACCGGACGGGAGGGCCTGGCCCCCAGCGCAGGCGCCACCGCACTGTGAAGAGGTCAACGAATGTTCAGGACAGCGTTCTAACGGAGGGAGAAAAGTGAGAAAACATCCTGCCTTCAGTCCGGTTTCCAGCAGCAGACCCTGAGTGCGGGATTGGTGTGCCAGGGGGTTATCAAGGAGGACCCCAGAGAGGGAGAGAGGGGCAGGGAGCCAGGCCAGGGTCTGACCCAGGCCAAGTCCCACCACAGGTGGCCTCTCCTGATCCCACAGAGGAGTTCTGGAGGAAGTGACATCTGATAGCTGTCCCCATCCAGGGCCAGGAAACGAGCTTTCAAATGCCCACCTCTCTCTGCGACCAGCTGCAAGGCGCCTAGGGGGATGTAAAGTCCCAGGCACTTCTGGTTTGTAGGGTCGTGAGCACCACAGGCTCCACAAGCCCCAAGACTGCTGTGAACAAGCCTTGGGTGCTGTGAACAAGCCTTGGGTGCTGACTTTTCAGAGTGAAGGCCCAGCCGCATCAGGGAGCACACAGCAGTGGTAGCAGGGGATCGATCCAAGGAGGGCTCTGACATCATCTCCTGTACCTTCTGATACACAGCTGGATCACCTTGACCAAATCAAGTGGGAATACCAGAATCTCTCACGCACACGCGCACACACACACACACACACACACACTCTCTCTCTCTCTCTCTCTCTCTCTCTCTCTCTCTCTCCTCCTGAGGCAAACGTCCATTGCTCTCTAATCCAGAGACTTTGGGTGCTGGACAGAACAAGACTCACTCTAGCGCTATCCTCTAGGGAAAAAGAAATGGAAACCATCTGGCAGAGGAAAGCCTCCATCCCCTAAGCTAGAAGCCCACACTGAGACAGAAAATGTGTGTGGGTGTAACAGTGACTAACTGACTGACGCTCCTGAACTCGGCCCCCACCTTCACCCTAAAATCCCCAGGAAGACACGGAAGACAGCAAAATCACAATACAGAAAAATAGGGCCCTTGGTAAAGGGGAGCTTCCCTCGCTATCAAGCAGATGGAGACCTGCCTCCCTGCCTCAGGCCATAACAAGCCCTTTGGGAACATGGTTCTTCCACCAGGGTAATTAGTTTAGTGTAAGAGTCACCTGAAATTGAATGGAAATACACTAAGCTTGACAGCAGAGATAGTCAGATGCAGTTGTGTCGTAAGCGCAGGCTTGTGTGGTTAAGAAGGCAGTTACGGATCAGAGGAAGCTCCAGACATCAGAGAAGCTACAGAAGGATGTCAACACTGTAAAATGCGTGAAAGGCACGGTGCTGAGACGCTGACAGCGGATCCCTGGCGGGCTGTGGGTAACGTGTTTATTACTCTGAACTTGTCTGGCTTTCAAAATTCTTCTGTAAGCTTAATAAGAGACAAAAGAAACACCAGGATATAAAGCTGCTTCTACAGTATAATCACATAATTTTTTTTAAAAACATGACTATGTAAGAACTAAGCAACAACAACCAAAAGACTGGATGAAAATATGCCACACTGTGATTACAATAAATTTTTGTTTTTATATAAAACTGTATTTCCACAAACTTTGTACAATGATCATGTTTAGTAGATATATATTAGCAGATTTGAAATTAAAAATTAAAACTAAAGGGGATCATCTCAAGATGCAACAGTGCGCAGAAGTGTTACAAAACAGAAATAAATCATTTCAAAAAGAGATTTTGTTTCTGCCTGAAATCTTTCTTTCAAGCTAAAAAAGACAAAACTGCTATGTTTTATCACATGAGCTGGTACATTTTATGACACACATTTTATCAATTTAAACGTATGTCACCATCTCATTTTTGTAAAAGAAAATGTAAAAATGTATAACTATAAAAGCATGAAGTAAGACTAAATAACCAAATCACAAATACATTAATTTGCATGGGTAGGTGAGTTCATGGAGAATTAATGTTTTTTTTATTTTCTTCTCCAATATTTTGTAAACTTTTTTAACAAAGGAATATATATATATATATATTGCCCTGGCTGGTGTCACTCAGTGTATTGCGTGCCGGCCTGCGAACCAAAGGGTTGCTGACTTGATTCCCAGTCAGGGCACGTGCCTGGGTTGTGAGCCAGGTCCCCAGTAGGGGGCATGTGAGAGGCAACCACACACTGATGTTCCTTTCCCATTCTTTCTCCCTCTCACCCCTTCTGTCTAAAAATAAATACAATATTTTAAAAATAAAAATAAATTTAAATTTAAAAAAGAACATATTGTTTTTTATAAGAACCATACTGTGGACATCTTTTGAGTAAATACTGCATGCCAGCACTCACTGAAAACAGGCACCATCTTGGTGCTGAGGGATGTGAAGGTGACAAACCAAGGCCTCTGAGTCACAGGCTCTGTCTGCAAAAGAAACAACACGGAGAGAAGGTCCCAGTATTCTCCGAGTGCTGTGCTAGAGAAAGCCGCTGGCTCCCTCAGAAAACCAGAGAAAAGCTTCAGAGGGCTCCATTTGTTCCCACTTCAAAGCCATGCATTAGTGACTCTGAGATCTGGGTCCTAACAGTTAAGCTGCCAGAGAAGGTGGATATGCTGCCATCTGGTGGTAGCTGTGAGAGGCGCGTAAGACAGTTACATAACCCTGACCACTCAGGAGAAAAAGCCTTCTCCGCAAGGGCTCTGGCCCCCACCGCAGCTTGTGAGAATCTCAGGGCCTGCCCCGAACCGGAACCGGCTCCGCTGTGATACGTGTGCACGTTCACAACGGGAAGCTCTGGTTTAGAGAACAACAGGAATCTTCAGCAAGATCCTTTAATCCTCAGGCTTTATTTCTCACCCAGATGCAAAAGCCACCCTCTTCACGAACATTATCACTTGCTAGGTCTTCCTGATAATTTTCATCCTCTTTTCTATTTTTATCAGTTTCTTTTGCTTTTTTTTTTTTTTTTTTTTTTTTTTTTTTTTTTTTTTTTTTTTTTTTTTTTTTTTTTTTTTTTTTTACTCAATGTTTTCCTATAATCATTCGATATTCCACTAGCGTAGCAAGGCAACCTTCCTTCCTGGTCAATGGTCTGGAAAACTCTCAAGTAACCAGACATGCAATAAGTGTACTGATGAGTATCAGGAACTTCAGGCCTGTCTGTACCCACTCCTGGACCAACCACCCAGTCAGCCCAAGGGCAGGCCTGGATGGGGCCCGCTCCTCCTGCCGTGCTTTCCAGCCAAGCAAGGACGGTGAGTCCTGATAAGTAAGGAAGGGACTAGCTGCAATGCTGAGTGTCTTCTCTTGGTTCCACACCTGGATCAGAATTAGTTGGTTCTGAGCACGGAAGGCAGCAAGGCAGGGAGAGCAAGACCTTGTCTCAGTGGATGAGATGTTTTTAAGATCAGCAGATAATCAAAAATTCTATTATACCAGGAGACTGAAAATACCAAAATTTAAAAAACTAAATAAACATGAATGACTTGTGCTAACGTCTGTAACACTAAATATAACATACATACACATTATTCTAAGAATTAGTATTAGACTTAACAAACAATAAATTTGCCAACAAAGCAGCCATTTTCTACCATTAACTGGTGGTTGTTTTTTGTTATTTTAAAACTCAGAAATTCATTGGTGAAGACAGTTCGTTTCAATTTCCCAAACAGTAGAAACCATTTTGAAACACAGATTACAGACATAAGCTCTCAGAAAGCATTTCACAATGATTTAACTATACTGTCTCACAGAAAAAAAAAAATCACAACTTCCTCAAATAGAGTTTATTAAAAAACTACCCATGATACGTCACAGCTTTAAAAGAACATCCATGAAACACAGAGGACTCTGTAAATACATTGGATTCCCCTCATTCCTATGGTTTCATAGAAACAACAGAAGATATTTCAGATAAATAAATGAAAATGAAAACACAGATGGGGAATGAGCGGGGATGCCAAACGAAAAGCAGCTTTAATTGCCTCCATGTAAGATGTTTCTGACCCTGGCTGCCTCCCACTCTCTGTGCCGCGGCACCTGAGCACCCTGCAGGCTGCCTGCCCCTTGCCACCTGCGTACCCATTCCAGGGGAGACATCCAGATAACTTCAGTACATGCACACTCGCCAGCTATTAAGTATCGATCAGTCTAGTCTTTCGTTCATAAATGCAAAGATAAGATAATTAAAGAAAAGCAACGGCACAGGAGAGAAGAAAATGAACAACTGACCCCAAAAGAAATACAAATAACTCTAAGAGAGGAAGATGTTCTTTTTTAAAAAAAGAAAAACTCACTATTGTTAAATGCCATTCAAGAAGCGGCAAATGTAAACAGCACAAGCATCCACAGATAATAAACAATAAGAGGACAAGAAAAAGCTCTTCAAAATTAAAACTGAGCTACCTAATTTCAAAATGCAATGGGCAAGCTGAATTATAAAAGCAAAAGCTGAAGACCAAGTGAAAGATCTGAGAAGAAAACAGGAGATAGAAAACCTTAAGGAAAAGCAGAGCAATGTGAAATCAATTCTGGAAGCTCATGTGTTTGACACAGTGGCAAGCAGACACCGGAGGGGAACAAAGTGAAGACGATCATTTCCCCGAGCTAAAAAAGTTAGATTGGAAGGGACCAACAAGTGCCAAGCAAGAAGGACAGATAAAGACCCATACCTAGGCACATCCCAGGGAAGTTTCAGAGCTCTACGGACAGAGAAATTCTTGGGAGGGAAAACACACGGGACAGGCATCCGAGGCGATCAGTAGCAGAGGGAGGCTGGGATACAATAAAACGGTTTCTTCAGCGTGGAGGAACAAGGCTTTACAGCATATTCGTACATCTGAGACACCGCAGATTGTCAGACACACCTGAAAAGAAGGCTGGGACATGTCAAAGACTATGAAACATATTCCAATTTCAAAGATGCTAAAATGTGGGGGGGGAGTGTCAGTTGGAATCAATGAAATGCAATGCCTATATTCCTATTGTCAACCAATAAAGCATAAAATAAAGACTTAAAACTCCGTAAGTCTACTGTCCATGTTTCTCCTCCATGAAAAATTTACTTGAGTCAGTGCTCTAGCAGAACAAGGGACAAATCTAAACCGACAACATGAGCAACAAGAGTCACATGTGAGTAATGGAACTAAAAGAAGTATAATGCTAAATAAAAGTCTACATAAAGTCTAAAGAGTGTATATGTGTATGTACATACATACACATGTGTACAATAATGTATATGTATGTTTCATTAAACTGGAATGCCTAAAAAGTGTCACATTTAAAATGTTTTTTTCACCCTGGCTGGTGTGGCTCAGTGGACTGAGTGCCAGGCTGCTAACCAAAGGGTCACTGGTTCAATTCCCAGTCAGAGCACATGCCTTGAGTTGCAGGCCAGGTCCCCAGTAGGGGGTGCATGAGAGGCAACCACACACTGGTGCTCTCTCCCTCTCTTTCTCCCTCCCTTCCCTTCTCTCTAGAAATAAATAAATAATTTAAAAAAAAAATTTCCATTACAATTGACATTCAATTTTCTATTAGTTTCAGGTGTACAGTATAATGGTTAGAAATTTATATATAATTTACAAAGTAATCCCCCCTATATACCTACTACCCACCTGATGCCATGCACAGTTATGAGAGTATTTAAAGAGCACAGTTTCCAGGACATGTGGCACTTCTCTCCTATGGGTCTGGTTAAATGTTACTAGTTGTAGAAAGTGTAACATTTCTATAATCATCCTACCCTGCCAATGCCATTTACTGGTTTTCAAGTTTTAGAATCAATCTATAGATGAAGCGCAGAAAACTGAGAGTTGAGGAACAGAAGGCAAATGACACAAATAACATTACTAGACAAAATTCAACAAGATGGGCCGACTCGCTGCACTTCACCTTATGCAGCAGGGCCGACGGATGGTGCCCCAAATGGACACACCAAGAAGTAGAAACAGAAATGAATATGTAAGTGCGTAAATGTAATTTAGTGTAGCATAAGTGTATTTTAAGTTATTGGTTGTGTCTGTTTCTGAAGAGTAGGAATGACTTTTGTTATCTCCTGTTCTGTCTGATTTTTCTCTTTTACTGTATACATGCACTAAAAACAGAAAAATCCCCCATAGCACCAAAGGTGAACCTGTCGAAGTTCCCAGAATGCCGCAGATGCTTTCTAAATAAGAGTTTTCTCATTCTATCCTCAAAAAAAAAAAAAAAAAGGCAAGCAAGTTTTCTATAGATTAAGAACCTCATTTCCATCTTCATATACCAAGAAAAGATGAACCGATTTGTATCTAATATCACAGAGCCAGTTTTTCTCACCCTCACACCCCCAAAAGTTAATTCACAGGAAGCCATACCTGATAGGTCCTTGGAACACGCAGCCAGTTTTTCCAAGTGACTATTGATTTTCTCGATGGCTTTGAAGTTCTTATTCCTCTTCAGCACATCCATGGGGGTCTGGGAATGTCGGTCCAGCAGGGTGGGGTCAGCCCCGAAGTGCAGCAGCATCTGCACATCCTCCGTTTGTCCTAGGGCAGGCCAGAAGGAAAAGGGGGCATTGTCACGGCTCCTTCCGTAAGGAGATGTCCCCATGAGTGCTCGTCCTCCCAGTTTCCTGCCCGAGCTGCTGGGGCAAGGAGACCAAGATCCCTCTGCTCACAGGGCTTGAACTGCTGGCCTTGGGCAACCCACCCAACTCCCGGAAGCAAGGAGTCCTGCGTGGAGTGGGAACGACAATAGCATTGAAGAGGTTTAGAAGTACGCTCCTCTATACCTTTCTCCCCTCTCCTTGGCAACAAGCAAGGAGAGGGGGAATCTGGTTACTAGGCAACAGTTATAGCTGTAAGGATAACAGCAAGCTGTGACTTCAGATTTCTTTATTCCCTAGAGAGGAAACAAAATATTCTTCCAGAAAAAGAGTCTGTCTGGGGACAGGAGAAGAAAGTGGCAATTGCTCTTGCATCAGGGTCTTTTTGTTGTCACTGCTTCCATCCTCCCAGCCCCTACCCTCTGGCTGCCAGTTCTATTTGCGGTTTTGACGAATCTATCTGCCAAGCATCAAGGTGTCTCTATGCTCACAGATGCAACAGTTTTCAGAATGGAACGGGTGTATCCCTGGGGTACAAAGACTCATGGGGGCAAGGAGAGTGAGATGAATCAATGCCTGAACCCCACTTCCACACTCATGCTTCCCTAAAATCCACCACCTTGACCAGGCACCTGTACACCAGGTACTATCCTGCTCAAGGTGTTCTTCTCTCACATCTCCCCAGTAACAACTGCCCTTCTTCCACTTCACAGAAATAAGGCAAAATTTTACAGTCCTTCTTTTCCCTTCCCCATCCAATCTCTCACAGCGGTAGGCAGAATTCTAAGATACCCCCTTAGGTTCCCAGCACCTGGTGCACACACACCTTCTCCCAGTTTTTCAATTAAATACTAATCCAGGTACTGCTGTGATGAGACTCTGTGACAATGTAATTAAGGTCCCAAAGTAGGTGATCTTAAGATAGGGAGACCTTCCAGGAAGGCCTGACCTAATCATTAGAATGCTGAAGGTCAAAGGTATAGAGGTCAGAGACTCAAAGTACAAGGGGGGAATCTGAAGCACAAGAAATTCTCCTCTGCTGGCTTTGAAAATAGAAGGGACCCCCTGACAAGAAATGTGTGTGGTCTGTAGCAGCTAACAGCCAGGAAGGAAACAGGAACCTCAGTCCTACAACCACAAGGAACTGAATTCTGCCCCAACCACATGAACTTGAAAGAAGGCCTGGAACTCCAGATACAAACACAGTCCAACCCAATACCTGGTTTCAGCTCAGGGAGACACCGAGCAGAAAACTCAGTCACACGGATGCCCGTCTTCTAGAAGGACTGCTCTGTGTCCCCTAGGGAGGACAAGGGATGGAACCCCATTCCCATCCTGTCACTCATCTGGAGAGTGACACGTTCTAGCAGCCCGAGCTTTGTCTTCTGTGAGGTTGGACTCAGGATGCCTTCCTCACGGCGGCCCCAGAGGGTGACTGAGAAAATCTGCCCGAGCACGCGGCATGTGGTGGGGATCCAGGGCCCTTCCAGTGTTGGGACACAGCCACAGGGGCTGGCCAGGCCTCAACACCAAGGCTGGTGTTGTGAAAAGTCATTTCTCATTGGTTCTGCTAGTGAGAATGTAGGTATCTTTTGGAAGGAAGCAAATCTCTCTCAGATACGCCTTCAGTTTGAAGTTTTCAACACAGACAAAGTAGATTTCAAAAGCTGAGCTGACTCTACATGGGTGCGGGCATGCGTTTCTGTGTCCCCTCCAGCTCGGTCACCTGTGACACCTGTTCACCCTGCAGCTTTATCCTCAGTTTAGACCAGAGCTGGACTCCCAATCTCAAGGTTAGATATTACAGAAGAATGTGCTTTTCTATCCTAGAAAGGTGATGGATACAGTAGGATTGGTCCAGTTAAGTGAAACTCCGGGGAACATTGGCTGTGCCCACAAAATCAAGCTCCCAACCTCCATCCATCTCTCCCACCTTGCTGAGCAACCCCAGGATTCTTAGAGCTGCAATCCTGGGCCTGGCCACCAGGTGGCAACATATCTATCTCCATTTTCGTTCTTTTACTGAAAATTTAGGAGTATACTTTGCCAAGAGTAAAAAATATCATGAAACGGTTTGTTTACTAAGAAACCAATTATGTTTGAAATATTCATATATATATTAAAGCAGTTACCTCTGCTGCTGACTGCCCCAGAGAAAAGAAAACTCAGTCACATCACTCTGGTCTATAGACCCGCAGAACCGCAAGCCAACAAATGGGTGCTGTTTACACCGCCTAGTTTATGGCGGTAAGTCTCATAGCGTAGAAAACCAGCACGGTGACGGGAGTGTGCTGACCCAAATGAGGTGAGAACTCCGGCCTCCTGGGTACCATCTAAGGGAAAATTAGTGCCTGCCACGCCCCTTTCAGGAGGCTCCATAATCCACCCTCCTGTGACTCACCCCAAATTTTATTATCTTTAATGATTATTTATAAAAACTGTTAGTACGTTTCTGTTGTTTTGATTTCTGTGGTAGTGATTTTAGAAATAATGTAATCCAAAAAAAAATGAACCCTTACAATATTACAATCACTGAAATTTTTTTGTTAGTTATTTGAGTACTTTTCCTCCAGGACAGTATCACTGAATGATCGCTAAGGCTCTGGAGCATAAAATACACTGGGACAAACTCCTTCTCATAAAATAAACTGGAAATATGAATTAAAAATTCACATTGGGTATTTTTGACTACTGAAGAGCTTGTCCACAATTTTTAAAATGGACATTAGGGGTTATATAATTGTTGTGTGTTTATATTCTGTTATGTATACAAGTAAAGGAGGGAAGATAGAAGTTTTACTTTAAAATATCAATGTGTACAGAATTCTGAAAACTGTCTGTTCTTACAATTATTTAGATTTACAAATTAAAAGTCCTAGATGCCAACCTAAAAAGACGTAAAGTGGTACACAGGTTTTTTAATTCTTTCAGGGGATAAGAAAGCCAAATTTAAAGACACTGACATACCAGACTTTTCATTGTTCTACTTGACTAGCATCCCTTCCCCCTTTTCCTGATAGTGGCCCCCAGTTTTCCTCTGGGAAAGCACCTCTGTGCATTCCCAGCCCACCCAATTTGATAGGAGTGAACACCAGACAGACAGACACACAAGGCTGTCACCTCATCCTCCACCACTGTCCCGGCCACGGTTCCAGGAGTGAACACCTGACCAGGACCTGGCCAATGAGATCATTCCATCCCTATGGTTCTAGTGATTAGTTCACTGCGGGGAGGGCAGGCGTGTTACAAAAGTCAAACTCACAGCAACTCTTTCCCGGGACTTTTACTGAAACACTGGGAGGAGATGTTCTCCTTGGCTGAGACTGGCAAACAGGCAGAGGATAAACCTGAAGAGTCTGGCGGCCCCAGCAGAAAGGAAGCCCATCTAAGAAAGGGCCTCGCACAGAAACAGCAGAGTTCAGAGGTGAGACTGATACCTGAAGACAACTAGGGAGCACCTGGACCAGACTGGACTCTTCGGTCACACAAGCCAGCAACTTCCCTTTCCTGCCTAAACCAGCTTGAGTGTCTGCAGCTTGCAACCAGGACAGATGCAACCACTCCCAATACATCCTCAATTTTTCAGTTCAAGGTGATGACCGTTTCTAGGCTTTGGGGCCCGTGGCTGCCTGGCTCTGACACCTCCCTGAGGCTCCATCCCTGGGCCTTTTGAAACCACTGCTCCCAAGCCAGGCGACCATCGTAAGGACCAGCACCCACCAAAATTCCAGCAGAACCAAAGACGTCTAAGGCCCTAGGAGGCTGCAGTTATTTCAAATGGTGGATTTTAAATTCAGGCCACATTAAAGAATCTGCACAGCCCTTGACTCTCCAGGTACCAAAAATATATTCACGATGGAGAACGGCTCACATACTGCTGGGGAAGCCTCTCTGGGGTTCGAGTCAGCAACAGCTTTCATTCAAATGCAAATCCATATGCTAACATCTCACAGCTGGATGTACATTTTTACCTGCACGTACACAAAATATTTGTGGAAGAAAACATGAGATATTGATAATATTGGTTCCTCAGTGGCTGGGGGACACACGTAGGATAGAGACTCTCAGTGTGTACCTTTTGCACCTTTTGATTTTTTTAATGTAATCTATTTACAATTGGAATGAAGTTGGACTTTGTCCAGATAAACAAAGTGTATGCATTCTTTCAATAAGCAGTTTCTCAACTAGGAAATTGTCCTACAGAGACATCCATGCCAGTTCGCAAAGATGGATGTAGAAAAGTGTTCTCTGAGCAACGTTCTCAGTAACAAAATAACCGCCAGCCATTCAAACACCCAGCAGTAGGGCACGGACAACGCAGGGGTCGGAGGCACAGACTTGAACCCCAAATGACTAGGGGCTACCGACAGCTTTTAAGCCCAGGAGTACGCTAGACCGGCTCAGACCAGCTCACAAGGATCAACTGTTACGTGTCCAGGAATGTCACAAGCTGGTCAATAAAAAAACAGCCATCGTTAAGGACTAAATTATTTAAACTTACTGCCAAATTATTTAAATTTAAACAAATAAATTATATTCAAAACAAAGCTCATTCCCTCCTAATTATTTTTCTGCATTTTGCTATTGCCTATGATGAGGTTTCTTTGCATCTACATCAACGTGGAGCTGTGCGGCGACACAACGGCAGGCCATCTCACGGTGCCTGGCTCCGCGGCAGTGCCGTCGGTAGCTCAAAATCAGCCACGGTGGGGTTATCTACACCAGGGAAACCAGCAAACAGTGCAGTTCGGGACTTTTCTTCTAGAAGACCCAGTTGTCAAACATTTGTCAGGACACCACTGTCTTCAAAAAGGTACTAAAATATATGGGACATCAAAAGATACATAGTAACAAGTGTTGGCAAGGATGTAGAAAAACGGGGACCCTCCCACATTGCTGGTGGGAATGTGAAATGGGGCGGCCCCTTTGGAAAACAGTCCAGCAGCTCCTTAAAAGGTTAAACAAAGAATCACCATATGAGCCAGCAATACTGCTCCTAGGTATCTGCCTGAGGAAAATGAAAATATATTCCAACACAAAAACTTACACACAAATGTTCACAGCAGCACTATTCATAGTAGCTGAAAGTGGAAGCAAGTATCCACCAGTTGATGAATGGATAAACCAAATGAGACATGCACGTACAAAGGAGCATCACTTGGCAATAAAAAGGAATGAAGTACTGATACACTGCAACATGAACGAACCACGAAAATGTGCTTAGTGAAAGAAGCCAGTCACAAAAGACCACATGCTGTAGGATTCCATTTACATGGCGTGGCCAGAACAGGCAAGTCCACGGAGACAGACAGCAGACGAGTGGATGCCTAGGGCAGAAGAGGTAGGGGACATGGGGAGTGACTGCTCATGGACACGGGTTTCTTTCTGGGACAATGAAAAGGTTTTGCAATTGTGATGATTACACAGCTCTGGGAATATACGCAAAAAGCCCTGAGCTGTACACTTTAAACAGGTGAATTATATGGTATATGAATTGTATTTCAAGAAAGCTCAAAACAAAAATCCAGACACCCCAGAGGTGGATTCCTGGGGCCCGATTCAGTGGGGCGGTAAGGGCAGAAGACCAACCCTCACTGGCTGCCCCCGGGACACGCCAAAGAGAGAGGACCGCACTTTCCTCGGAGGACCCACCAGACCAGAGGTCCCCGGCGCAGGACCTCCGGTGGCATCTAGTTCACAGCATGTTCGGTTTCAAGCCCACATTTTACAATCATGAGCTTCCACATTTTTTAAAATTTAGCTCTCCAACATCTCTCACCACATCAGACAGCAGCATGGCCCAGTTCCCACAACCAGCACCAGACAGCAGCCACGCCGGCACAAGCCCCACTCCCTGTCCCCTTCCTTCCACTGGGGCTAAGAGTCCACTGCCATTTCCCCTCACAGCTACCCTGTTTTTTACGGGAAAAATATGCATGGTTCTTCCTGTGTCATAGGCTAGCAAGGAACATCTGTGTCAAGAGCCAGCTTCACCTCCCAGGTGTCAGCCCCAGTTCTGCACGTGGCCCCACTTCAGCCCCACTTCAGCCGGTGGGCACCACAGGCTGCAGTTCCTGTGTTGGGTTCTAAGTGCCAGGAAGGCAGGACTGTGTCTGTGGTCTGGTTCATGATTTATCTCTGCTGGAGCACAGATTTGGCATAAAATACAGCAATGAGTGACCACGTGATGAGGGCGGGAACAGATGCAAGGGAAGCCCATGTCCTGCAGTCACCCAGCCCACAGAAACCACGTGAAGCCGACGGAGCACACAGAGCCCGGCAACCCTCCCTTCTCCCACCTGCCCCTTTCTGCACACAGCCCGCCCTCCCCACCATGTTTAACTCCAGAGAGCTCGCCCCCTGAGCCTGTCACGGGACGGCATGGCTAAAATGTGATGGCCTCTCGTGTGGGTTCCCCAACGCCAGAAGTCCTCCAGCCCAGAGCGCACCCTCCGCTGTGGCGGCGCCACTTACGCTTGACGACGTAGCCCGGGGAGTAGGCGGCGACCACGTGCAGGACGGTGCAGCCATCCTGGTCCTTCTGGTTGACGCGGCCTTTCCACTCAGGCTGGTGCTTCATTAACCACCTGAAAAGATGGTTTTCCCCTGCAGGGCATTAGGATGAGTTACTGACGTTCTCTTCTACACACAGACAACCAGCAAAGCACACTGCGGGGAGTGAGTGGGAAATCCAGCCCACACTGCCACGCGCCACTCACAGGTGTGGGAGACACAGGAGTTCGATAATTGAAAGGTCCAGTTGCAGAAAGTTATTCATGATGCACTCAAGTCAGACGCCCTAGAAGCAAAGCCTGAGACAAAGATTTTTGGCTAGGCTATGCGACTTACTGAGAGAGCCAGCTCAGGAAACAGAGAGGCAGGGGCCAGGCCAGGGCAGCGGAAGGAGGCAAGCAGGCCTGGCCCCACGGGGGGCTCCGGGGCCATGGACTGCACCACTGATTTGACCCACCTAGAGGCAGGGGCCGACCTTCTGTACCCCCATGTCGGTCCGTGGAAACCCTTAGAGTGCCCCCAGGGAGGAAGGTGAGTGAGGTTGACAGAGAACCTCCCTGCGATGTGGTGCCCGTGGGCAAAGGGCAACCCCCTGTCGGGGCCTCCAACCCTCAGTGAGCGGAGACGATCACCAGTGGTACAGAGGAACCAGGCAGGGCTTAACAGCGCCTGGCAAGTCCGTGTCTCTGAACAGATGACTCTCCTGCATGACTATCAATAGGACGTGTATTTTAAATTCTTTCCCCAGACTCCCTTCCTTGCAGTTCCTGGGATCGAGGAAAGCCACACACTTCTGCTAACTCGGTGGACACCACCTGTCACCATGTCAGAGCTTTCCGCGCAGAAACGGAAGACTCACTCTCATCTGTGGGGACAGCCCCTGTGCCCGCAGGACCTGACTTAAAGCACGGACACAGTGAGGACTCAGGACTGGCATAACCGGAGGTATACTTCTCTGGGCTCCAGATCCGTGATTTCAAACTGGGAAACTGGATTCGATGGCTTTCAATCAAACTTTACTTGATGTTCTATCCACCAATCCCTGTGTAAGAATATAATCTCTTATAGATTCCCCAGTACACAACATGAATAGGGGCAGAGCAAATCTAGCAGAAGCAAAGATGGGGGCCCAGGCCTGCAAGCCCCGGGCCACTCCGTGCCCTGGTTCCCGGGGAGACGATACAGTTGAGAAGAAGAAGACTGTCCAGACAAGTTCCCGTGGCCCCATCTGGCTCTAAAATGATGCGGGTACATGTCCAGCAGGGATGCCACGTCTGCTTGGAAAAGAACAGCAGCTTCTTTATAAAGTGTAAAATGTGTGTTTTGAATTTTATGGAAATAGGAATCCTTTAAAAGAACCACAAACAATCTGAATCAGCAATAGCCAGTGCTTCCCTTGGGATTCCACCTCACCCCACAGCACTCGGCTCTCCAGGCTACAGAGAAAATGAACCTGAACCTGGAAAAAAACCACATCTGCCCTTGCCAGAGGGAGGAAACTCCACAGCTCTCCTGGGAGCTCTGCTCGGCAAAGGCTGCCTGTCTGTCCCATTCCACTCCTCGGGTCCCTGGGCTCCACCCTGCTGCCTGGATCTGTCTAGGAACCCAGAATCCTTTCAGTCCGGGCCTCCTGTAGCTACCGGGTCCCAGGAGAAATAAAAATGATGCTGTGTCCCTGCTGCCTTCAGTCATTTGAATAATCAATCATTGAATATTCAAAACATCCAAATTGCCTCCAGTCAGGTGGCTAAGTTCTGCTTTCCCTTGAGCTCAGCAGAGCGCCAGAGCTCTGAGCTGGAAGGGCGCCTGGCAGGGCGGGCAACTGGGGGAAGACTCACTTGCTTGGATACAGAGCCGCATGAGGGCGTGAAGCGGGTACGGCCCTATGGTCTCCACGCTTGCACCGATGGTGATAAGCCACTGGACTAACTTGGGCACCTGTTCCATCTTCTCATAAAGTCCAATGACATATTTCTGGAAAAGAAAACACAGAGAGACAATCATGGATGCCACTGTATCAATATGAAATTTCAAACCCATTTTACCCATAAAGTTCGACATCAGCAAAACCTGGATTTGCTGTGGCTCGAGCATAAGATTATTATAAATAACACATCTGCCGTGAGGCAGCTGAAAAGGAAGGCCCCAAACACAGGCCTGAAGTCAAACCATATCCTCCAAGAAGCCACCTTACCTCAAAGAGACTTTTCAGGGATAGGTCTGGGACGTGGATATTTCTCGGTAGCCGATCTTTTTTCAGTGACAGCAGTAGAAATGACTGACGAGGGGATAAAGAGAAAAGGCTGGAATAATGATGCTTTAAAACAAACCAAAAAAAAACACAAAACACCCTCTGGCCCTGTCTCTTTTTTAAGCCACCTGCCGAGCTTTCCAGCACAAGCTGTGATAACCCAAGTCTGTCTGTCTGGCCAACTTCCCCTTCTCAGCAAAAGCTAAACTCTGTCCACATTCCCTTGAAGCCTGCTGAGGACCGGAGTGGTGGGTGTCAAGCCGGACTGCAGAGAGCACACGGGCAGAGTTCTTAACGCCAAGCAAGCAGACACCCAATCCTTTAGAAATATCCCAGTTAAGTCTTTGGCACATCAGCTCCAAGTCTCTGGGGTCCATGAGACCCCATCGAGTGGTGGGCTGGAGCCGGCTCCTCCCAGCTAGTGAGAGTTGACTGCGCACATCTCTCCCCGTCTGCAAGTCCTGGAGTTGCATTAGGAGCTTGGAACTGGCCATGGTCGAGGTGTTTACACCGCAGAAACTGGCAAACACTGCAAACCAGGCCTGTTTTCTCAAAGAGCTTGTTGTTAGACCCCTGAAGAAACGGAAGCCTAGAGAGGTTAAGCACGTTTTCCTGGGTCACACAGGTAGCACATCCTGAGAGGCCCTTTACTGAGATCACCCAGATACGCCAAGAGGTCTAAGAGTTCCAGGCTCTGCTATGGCCATGACTGGAGGCCCAGTCTCAAAATCAACTCCCCTCATGTGTCCTCTTGTCACTAACTGGGCCTAGGACCACAACAGCTTCCAGTTTCTCTTAGCTGGGTTCCCGCTCTTACTGGCCCACTCTGAGCAGGCCCCACTGCCAACACTCAACTCAAGATGACAGTCTGAGGTTCTGAGGTTCTGACCGTCCTGGTGGCTACCTGGCTGCTTTGTGTTTGTTTGTTTGTTTGTTTGTTTAAATAAGTGCCTCTGTTCTGCATGTTTGAAAATGACCTAAGCCCCATTGCTAGTAGGTTATTGGACCTGCCATTTGGGCTGGATTCCTGGGTTCTTCCCAACTGCCTGTCTTCTCAAGACCTTTTACTATGAGAACAAGCTTCCGGGACCTCACGGCCAGACACCCTGAAACGCTACCCATCACTGTGTGTGCACGCAGAGAGATTCCCATCCATTTCATTAGACTTCCAACGGAATCCGTGCCCTTCCCAAAAAGTGAAGACTTCTGTATTGTAAAGTCGTTCGGCCTGCCTGGCTCCAGAGTCCTGGCTTTGCCCTGGCAGGCTGCCCTTGCTCTGGTGACGTCCCTGGACTTCCCAGCTTTGAAAGCCCCGCTAGGCCCTCTCCTATGACACCCCCAGCCTCGGCCAGCCCATTCTCAGGAGCACTGATAGGCTGCCACCAACAATAACTACTATTCAGTGGGCACTTAGCATATGCCAGGTATTCTAAAAGTCCTTTAGCTCAGTTCCTGGCACATGGTCAGCCCTGAATAAACATTAGGTGAGGTTATTACCAGGTGTTCTTGGCCCGCTATTTCTAATCTTCACCAAAACCCTGAGGGAAGAGTTTTATATCCTGCAACTTACAAATGAGGAAAATGAGGCTGAGAGGGGAGGTAATCAATCCAAAATAGAAAGCGGAGGATTAGGGCTCACAGAGACACCCCCGTGACACCGCAGCCAGGCTCCACAGTCCACTCTGCTCCTCCGTTTGCTGGGTGCCTGGCTCTGGGTTCAGGTCCTACAGCCTCAAGGGAACCTCTGGGTAGCAGTCCCTTAGAAACAGCCCTCCGAGCAGCACAGGCAGGCCATCTGGGCCCACACGGGCCAGTGCAGTGTACAAAGATCGTGAGGGTGAACGTGCTCGTGTATTTTCCCCACTCCATGCTACTGCTCACGTTTGGACTTCACAGTTCTTCAGTGATGTTGGTGACACAGAGCAGGGAGCATGGGAGCCATCAATGGGGCATGTGTCTTTTTATTTTAAAAAATGGAAGCTAGCTAATTCATATATCTCAACGACTTTCCATCTTCAGAGTTAAAAAGTTATTTTGGCATAAAGATGACCAAATAATAAATGACCATCCCCCAGGGCCCGCAGAAAGAGACCGCTTGGTGCAGAGTGTGCTCTCCCACACGGGAGCTGCCCCCTTTTACTTACATGCCATAGTCCTTTCTTTGCCAGCTTTTCTATTACAGATTGCCACACTTCCGTTTCGAATCCAGTAGAGAAAATTTGATCAAAGTGGGGCATGAAACTTTGCAAAACAATGGGGTCACCTGAAAGAAAGTGCCATAGTTCAGAAAACTTAACTTGGGAAAAGTCTACAACCTTTGGGAACAGGCCTTCCATTTAAGACTGCACAGACACAAATGACAAATTAAACACACATGAAGTTGCAATCATTTGGAATTCAGGTGACAGTCAATCCCCCAAGCGTTAGAATAAGGTGAGCCAACAGTCACTTAGCTTTTCTCTTCGCCAAATCCAGTGATTTGTGCTCAGATTCAATCCCTCAACCAAGCCACGAGGGCAGAGCCTGGTATCTCCATTTATGAAGGAGAAAATGGAAGCTTAAGGGAAGTTACAAAGTCCACTTCCCTGAAGAAAAATTCGACAAATACTATTCTCACCCAACAGGTGAGAAACGATCACAAAGGAGGTCAGGCTCCACGGTATATCATGCTGCTAGTTCACGACAAAAATCAAGACGGGAACCCACGTCAATATTCATTCTTCTAACCTGGTGGCCCATCAACTTTGCATCTCGTTACCCTTCGAACCCCGTTTCTCAAACTTGTGGATGACAAGAACATCCAAGGGCACAGGGCAGACAGAATAGGATGGCACTTCTTCCAGGGTATTAATTTCCAACAATAAGTAAATATCAAAATAACCATATGTTATTATGGTGAAGGGGTACAAAATTCCCATAAGTACATTTTTCGAAATTTAGGAACTGGGCATGAGCATACTTTCCCGCTCCAAATAGGAGCACGCTGGTAGAAAAGTATGGGATGCATTGCCCTAAGAAGTCCTGTTAACTGCTCCCTCCAACGACGAGGGAAGAATGAAAGCCATGCAGACTTCTTCAAGGGACAGTCCCCAAGAGCAGGTGTTTGGCCAGCCTGGCTTCTGACAGAACAATGATTTGCAGAAGACGCAGAGAAGACAACGAAGAAGTGCATGGAAAGGACAAGCCATCGGGTTCTGAAACTTCCCCACATCAGACTTACCGCCCATAGTGGTGAAGGCTCCAACGAGGAAATCAGCAAACTGGCTCTGATCGCTGCTACCCTGCAGAAGTTCAAGACCCTCAAAAAACATGCGAGCAGCTTCATAATGCTTGAGCAACCGCAACAAGGAGTAACCAGCTCGGTAGTATCCCTGGAAAGGGGAAAAAGGAAAACCTTAACAATACCCCTGCCTTCTCGTGTGCTGCTGAAGGGAAGAACAAGATTGATGATGCAGGAAATGGGCTCTAGAATCTCACTTCTGTGTAAACACAGATTTCCAGCAGGCACTGCACATAGAATGGCCACATTAGACTCTGTGCCACATTTTCCCTATCATTGTCTAAGTGTTAAGAAAATAATCGCTTCCAAATCTACAATGTACACAGCATCTAACATTTGACATGGAGAAAGAAGGAAGCTGACTGCCTTCCAATTACATGTGTGGTTTATTTATTCATGCCTCAAATCACAGCCTGAGTGAGCCAGAAGAGAAGAATGAAAAAAACACTGTGACTACAGCATTCTGGGAAAGAATGAGATTGTCATGTAAACACAGAAGTCGTTCTGTGGTCCTTTCAATCAGTTAAACCCAATTTGCACTAAACCTGTAGGGGAAAAACTGCAATCACAAGCATTGAGATTTACAGACTTCCACACTGTAGACAATATATACCAGAATCAAAAATATTTTTTCAGTTTCTGTAGAGAGAAGAAAATTATAATGCTTAGTACAGGAAAATGGGCTGCGATGCCAAAGGCCTCCCGTGCATCCCGTACTGTAGTTTGAGCAAGAACAAGATGACACCTGTTGCCTTCCCCACTTCAAGCATGCGACTGCATCGGTGCTTAAAATTCCACTTAACCCCAAATCTTTAATTATTTATTAATTTGTCTTAACCTTCACTTGAAAGTCTAAACGTTAGATAACAATCAGGAAAAAGAAAAAAATGTGTTTTTTCCCAACCAGATAAGCTGGTACAGAATTTCTCACTTCTTTGACTTCTTCAGATTTGAGTTCCATATTTTCATTTTAGAGAGGAGTGAAGGGGATCTGAATATGCCATGCCAAAATTTGAGAAAGGAGGACTGCATAAATCCCCTCTCCCAGGTAACCTTTATAGCCATGAAGAAGACAGAAAGTTGGCACTGAGATGAGCCTGCAGAAACAATCCTTGTTAAGCTAGCTAGCCCTTCTCTTCCATTCGTTTCCCCGTGTAAGCAAAAGGACAGTAAAACACAGTCTTGCCGTGTTTCCACAATTTATCGCTCTTTGTTAAAATGGTATAGCTCTTCAGCCTATCCACTTCTTTGGAGTCCTCACTTCTTTTCTCAAAAGGCTCCCATGTCACGTCAAAATTAACATCAAATAAAATCTGTATGCTTTTTGATGAGACTTCCACTCAAGATGGAGGCATAGGTAAATACACTTCGCCCCCTTGCACAAATACAGAAAAAAATTACAATAGACTTCAAAAAAGTATCACCCAGAACCATCAGAAAATCTAGCTGTATGGAGGTCTGACAACCAAGGATTTAAAGAAATCACATTCATCCAGACAGGTAGGAGGGCAGAGATGCAGAGACAGGTGGGGAAGTGTGAAGAAGTAGTGGAAGGGGCAGCCCCACATTCACATGTGGTGGATAAAAATCAGGACGGATACCTTGGGATCAAGGGATTCTAGCCCCAAACCAGACCACCCAGCCCAGGGTTCCAGCACCAGAAAGATAAATCCCCATAACTTCTGGCTGTAAAAACCAGTGGAGGTCGGGGCAGTGGAAGAAACTGCCAGATTTTCAGGAGATTCCACTTAAAGGGTCTGCATAGACTTATAACTTATATACCTACCCCCTCTGGGATTCAGTACCAGGGCAACAGCTAGAAGGGCACCAGTCCCCTACGGGGAGAAAGTGAAGTGACTAGAAACAGGGCGAGTGCCAAGCAAACCTCCAGAAGCCAGGCATCGGCACTGTTCCCTCTCCAAACCCTCCCTCCATGCAGAGCGACAAAGTGGTAAAGCAGGTTGCCCTGCCCTGGCGATTGCCTAAGGCTCTGCCCCACACAATTTACAGGTGCCTTTTCTATAATATGCCACAATACTAAGACTGGGAGTCAAGGCAGCTCTACCTAACACACAGAAACAAACACAGGGAGGCTGCTGAATTGAGGATAAAAAGAAATATGACCAAAATGAAAGAATAGAACAAAACCCCAGAAAAAGAACTAAATGAAACAGAGATAACCAACCTATCAGATGCAGAGTTCAAAACATTGACCATCAGAGCACTCAAAGAACTCACTGAGCAGGGCAACAGCAAAAAAGACCCAGGAAGAAATGAAGGTTATCTAAATGAAATAAAGAAAAATCTACTGGGAAACAACAGGGAGGGGATAAAGCCAAGATTCAAATCAACAATATGGAACATAAGGAAGAAATAAGCATTCAATCAGAAAAGCAAGAATTTTTAAAAAATTCAAAAAAACAAGTATCCTCTGGGCCATCTCCAAACATACCAACATCTGAATCATAGGGGTGCTGGAAGGGGAAGAGGAAAAGAAAAAATTAAAAACTTACTTGAAAAAATAATGAAAGAAAACTTCCCTAATTTGGTGAAGGAAATAGACATACAAGTCCAGGAAGCACAGAGTCCCAAACAAGCTGGACCCAAAGAGGACCGTACCAAAACACATCATAATTAAAATACCAAAGGTTAAAGATAAAGAGAGACTTTTAAAAGCAGCAAGAGGAAAGGAGAGAGTTACCTACAAAGGAGTTCCCTTTAGAATATCAGCTGATTTCTCAAAAGAAACCTTATAGGCAAGAAGGGGCTGGAAAGAAGTATTCAAAGTCTTGAAAGGCAAGGATCTGCATCCAAGATTACTCTATCCAGCAAAACTATCATTTATAATGGAAGAGCAGATAAAGTGCTTCCCACACAAGGTAAAGCTAAAGAAGTTCATCATCATCAAGCCATTATTATAGGAAATGTTAAAGGGACTTATTCAAGAAAAAGAAGATGAAAACTATGAACATTAAAATGACAACAAATTCACAACTATCAACAACCGAATATAAAAAACAAACTAAGCAAACAACTAGAACAGGAACAGAATCATAGATATGGAGATTACATGGAGGGTTATCAGCTGGGAGGGGGAGGGCAGGGCGGGGAGAAGGTGCAGGCATTAACTATCATAATTGGTAGGTACAAAATAGACAGGGGGATGTAAAGAATAGTATAGGAAGTGGCGACACCAAAGAACTTATCTGCACTACCCATGGACATGAACAAAGTGGGGGCATTGCTAGAGGGAAGGGGAGTACCAGTCAGAGGAGGGCAAAGGGGGAAAAATCGGGACAACTATAATAGCATAATCAATACAACATAATTTTAAAAAATCTGTATGCTTTTCCTCTTGCTCATCTGTCTCTTTTTAGGCACATTGGCAGGACCCTAAGCCACTAAAACCAAAAGAGGGTAAAGAAAAAGGTTATTTTCTTCCTCCACTATGGACAACACTTGGGGGAGGGCTGAGCAGAGCACAAGAATGGAGAAAGAGAGAGACACCCAGAAGCTCTGAGTAAAAATGGGAGACTGGTCCTGGTGGCCCGGTTGTCCGGGGCCGCTACAGATGTGACCACTCAAGGGAAAGCCCAGAGCATCATCCAGGACCCCGTGCACCCTGTCGGCCACAGCCAAGCCTCCACATCAGGAAGGCCAGCAGACCCCAACTACTCCCCACCCTACCCCAGGGACAGGGTGCGAAAATCCTAGAAAGTCTTTGGGCAGAATTCCTCAGGAATGCATTACCATTTTCCAAAATACTCAATAATTCCTAAAGTACCCATCCTCCAAGAGAAGAGGTTTACTGTAAAATACACAAATCTCCCCCTCAAGGCGGGCGTGCTCCGAAGGTTGAACCCCCCCACCCCCACTTCCCACTGTGTTGTTTCTAACAGCCGCACACAAGACGCAGACCCCTGAGGGCATAATGCAGGCTGCTATTTCCTGAGTGTCAACAGCCACACTTCACGTCTCCTTAATCCTTGAAGCAAGTCTAAGGTATCATCTCATTTTACGGTTCGGGAAATGAAGGCTTAGAGAGGGAAAAGTGACTCATCCAAGCTGTTGAAACCAGTCCGCGCGAGAGCAAAAGGGCCGGGCTCTCCCCGCTGTATCGTGGAGCCTCTCTATAAACTGTCTATGCCACTAATTTGACACCTAGGTGTTTATTATCGCCTCAGAGAGTCCTACAATGTAATTTAAGGCCTCTGGTTTTGCACATGGTTTTCCTCTGCCCAGCTTGACTGTGAATTACCCAAGGTCTGGTATGGTATCGTCCGTCCGCTTCTTTCATCTGCCTCGACACCAAGAACTTGAAGGTGCCTGGCAGAGAGGGTGCTCAAAGGAGTTTAGCTAAAAAACAATCAAGTGATTACTTAGGGACCTTTGTTAACAAACTTAAAGGGCCTTCCTAGCCTCTCAGACTTCCCTGATCCCTCCAAAGGGCCTCATTTCTACTGTAAGAAATGCTACCTCGAGAACCAGAATCACGTTGTCCACCCAGCTTGCACCTGAAACAAAGCTTTGCTAAAATGAGACCCCAGGAGAGCCGAGACCGTGAATTCTGGTGGAACTACTTCAGAACAAAACGAGCTCCAAGAGGACCCCCACTGCACTCCCCCTGCCCAGAGGCCCAGCGCTGCTCTCCCCTGCAAGAGCATTTCCGTACTTGGCCATCACAGTCTTCACTCTTCTCCGGGTGCCACTCCCACGCCCACGGACACCCGCGTGAAGTGCAACGAGAGTTGAGTGAGGAGCACTCCCACCTTACAAAGCAGGGAGGGATGGAGGCCGGCTCAGGGGAGGGAGGTGGCAGCTGCCCCAGCTGTCCCTTGCACCATACCTTCACGTAGGACGGATCCCATTCCAGACATTCCTTGGCAGCCGCAAACGCCTCCTTCCACTTCCTGAGGTTGTAAAATGCATTGGATTTGTTGCACAGTAGTACAGCCAACTCCCTGGGGGGAACCCTGCAAGAAAGAACGAGCTGGTAATCGCAGAACTATCTTCCTGCAGATGCAGAAAACAATCCTTGAAGGCACCATTTTGGTGCTGGCTGCCACCATCACAATGAGATTTCAGCAGGAAATGTCCCAGTTGTGCCTGTCAGCGCTGACCCTTGTTGACCCCAAGAAAGTCTAGGGCACTTGCAAGGTACAGATCTGTCCTTCCTCACTCCCAAATCCTCCACTCCCAGCTTTTACTGACAAATGTTCTCAACACCTTGGTTTCATTTCCTGTCAATCACCAACGGTCACCTTAAGGACCACTGGTGAACCTGCTGCAAAAATGGTGCCTGTCCCCAAGGATGGAGAGGATGGGAGCTGCCCACCGCACATGAGCAGAGTCTAGACGTGGTGTGAACATGCACAGGTCCCTGATGCATGGAGGCAGAGCTTATCACAGGAAGGGCCTCTCGGAACATGTGAGCACGCCAGCCCCACGGACCCACCCCAAGAGACCCAGGATGAGCACGCTTGTTTTCCGTCAGCAGGGCCACCCTCACACAGCAGGGCCCAGAGCCAGGGCACCAAGAGAGTCCCATGAACGACGTGGCTAGTCTGCACTGCCCAACAGAGGGACCATGGGCCACGTGTAGCTACTTAAGTCTAAATTACCTAAAATAAAATAAAATTTGAAATTCCGTTCCTTCGTTGCATCGGCCTCATTTCAATACGCAGTAACCACATTCACAGAAGGTCCTATCAGACAATGCTCGTCTCAATATGTGAAGGCTACCGCTCAAGCCTAAAACGTCAATAAAAGATGTTCTACCCTCACACTGAACTAACAAGCAAAACAGAGACAGACTCATAGATGGAGAACAGATGACAGCTAGGGGGGCGGTGGCAGGGGGGATTTAGAAAGTGGAGGGATTGAGCAAAAAGGAAAAAGTACTCATGGACATGGACAATGGTGGTGATTGCTGGGGGGAGAGTATAAGGGGACAACATGGTAATAGAAAACACATAATAAGATTATATATACATATATATCCTACCCTCCTAATTTATTATAGCTGAAAGGCAAGGTTAAAACTTAGAACTGCAAGCTCTCCTGCAGGAGGCACAATTCCAAGTTCTGTCCATACCCCTGACCTTGGCTAGCTCTCAGAAGAACGGGTACAGGTAGGAGGCTTGTGCAGGGCCTGGGAACAGGGTTCATGCGCAGAAATTCCAGGGCCCCAGTACCACAGTGTGGACCAAAGAGGACGAAAGGTTTCTGATTGGACAAAGCCCCTGGCCCCGCAGACTCCCGCCTGTGGGCGGTGGTACAGCTAGGGGCAGGTAAACGGGCCTCTCTGAAGCGTGGCAGCGCAGCGCCCCTCACACCTGGATCTCGGGGTAGCACAACGGCAAGGTTAGTGCTGAAATCAGATCAAAGGAAGAAGGAAAACACAAATTATATCACAATATGTTAACAGAAGCCCAGGTGCCACTGAATTCAAAACACATGGGGTGGGCGCTGGGGGGGCAAACATGGCTTGTGCTTCTCTTTTATGGAATTTTTTTAATGGTGAAAATGATACAAATTGCTATAGAAAGGTTAGATGATGCAGATAAGCACAGAAATAAAGTTAAGAAAAACATCACCTCTACTACTGTCCCCACCCCAATGCTTTGAGTGTCTGGCTTCTCTGAGAGCCTGTGATCCCCTCTAGGGCAAGAGATGAGAGCCCAGGAGGGGCAGTGGAGCATCCAGTGGGTGACTGGCAAGGGAGCTGAAGTGTAGTAGGAGCCCTGGTGTCGAGCCCAGAGACCCTGCTCAGCACAACCGTCCCCAGCCGCAATGAGGGCTGGCTGCAGCTAGGGGCTCCGGAGACTTGCCCTCCGCCTAAAGGGAGCAGCCCCTCCACAGGAAGTTACGCTCCTGCTATGGACTGAATTGTGCCCTGCCCCCAGTTCATGTGTGGAAGCCCCAGCCCCCAGTGGGACGGTGTTTGGAGAGAGGGGTTTGGGGGTAGTGGTTAGGTTTCAATCAGACGGTGGGGGTGGGGCCCTTGGGATGGGGTCAGTTCCCTTATAACAAGGGACACCTGTTCTCCCTCTCCACCACACGAGGACACAGCGCAAAGGTGGCCGTCTGCAAACCAGGAAGAGTTCTTACCAGGAACGAAGCTGGCCAGCAGCTTCCCAGTCTCCAGAACTGTGAGAAATAAATCCGTGCTGTTCAAACCATCAGTCTATGGTATTTCGTTACGGCAGCCCGAGCGGACTAACACAGCCCCGCCCCCTAGGACAGCTCCAGCCTACAACCAGTGATGGACCAACATGGGAATCAGAACATCAGCCCCGTGGCCCCAAAGCGGGACCAACTCTGCGGTACAGCTCATGCTCCCAAGTTCCGGGGAAGATCCGGCTGTGGGGACTCCAGATGAGACAACATCCCCGCCTGGAGCCTCCCCCTGCCCTATGCTCCTTCCCTCAGTCCCATTCTCCTGAGAGCACCTGCTCTGTAAACCACATGCTCCTAAACCCCTACGTCAGCAGGAGGGAAGGCAGCCGGAGATGGGCGAGAGACACAGTGTCGGGAAGGGCCACGAAAGGCAACATGTGAGGGTGCGGGCAGGAGTGCCATCAGCAGTCACACAGCTGGTAAGCGGTGGAGCTGAGACATGAGCACTCATGGTGTGGGGTCAGTCTATGGCCGTAACCACTTTCCAATGCTGCCTCTTTAAGAAAGCTGGATGTTTTGCCCTGAATGAGGAGCTCTAGGCCCTGACACACAGTTCTGATCTGAGCCAGAAGAGGGCAGAATGACAGAAATACACACCCAAGCCAATTACGCTGAACTCAAACCCAGCTGGAGTATAGATACCATGGTGATAGGGAGGTAGGAGGTAGGAAAGATATTTCAGCAATTTAATTGAGTGTCATTTCTAAGTACAAGTTTAGGCTGCACATGCCCCACAAATGCCAAGTTCTGTTTCTTCTGGGATCCTCTGGAAGGTCCCCAAGGCCATTTCAGGTGGACCACAAAGTCAAAATATTTTCACGATTGAATAATGATGCTGGCAAAAGGGACTTTGAGATGTGTTTAACTGATGAATCTGGAGAAGAGATTTTAGCAGATTATATAGAATCACAAGCATCCTTATGAGAGAGAGACAGACAGACAGACAGACAGACACCAGGCTACAGCAGAGGAGAAGGTGATGTGATGACAGACACGAAATGGAATGATGTGCTTTGAAGAGGGAGGAAGGGGCCGTAAGCCCAGGAAAACAGGCAGCTACTCAAAGTTCAAAATGGCAAGGAAATGGATTCTCCTCTGCAAGGACCCAGCCCTGCCCAACACCTTGATTTTAGCCTCGTTAAGACTCATTTCAGACTTTCTGACCTCTAGAACTGTAAGATAACAAATTTGTATTGTTTTAAGTCACTAGGTTTGTGGTAACTTGCTACAGCAACAGCAGGAAACTAATACAATAATAATACTAGGACGATGTATACCTCTTTCACGCTCATCCCCTCACACGTTTGGGGGGCTTTCTAGAGGCTACATGATATGTGATATCACAACAGATTGAACGCAGAAGCCGATGTGAGAAGCTGGGGGTTTTCGACTGAGACAGACATTAAAGGGATTTGTTAAAATGTAAAATGTGCCAGTCTTCTCACCAAATTGTTTGCTTTGGAAAATATAGTTATTTTTCTATAAAATATGTTATTTAGCCCAGACCAATGTGGCTCAGTTGGTTGGGTGTCATCTCACAAAGCGAAAGGTCACCGGTTCAATTCCGAGTCAGGGCACATACCTAAGTTGCGGGTTTGGTTCCCGGTTGAGAAACATAAGAGAGGCTACCAATCAATGTTTCTCTCTCACATCATTGTTTTTCTCCCTCTCTTTCTCCCTCCCTTCCCCCTCTCTAAATAAATAATAGACAAAATATATAAAATATGTTTATATTAATATGTAATGGATTTCTTATTGACATTTTTCAATAGATGAATAAGTATGTATTTTAAATTTCTCTCAATTTTAAGTTTTGATACAGACTATATTAACAGCTAAAAACCTACATAAACAAAAGCTCTTTGGGGTCCTCCATAATTTTTAAGCATTATCATAATACTAAAATGTTTGGGAACAGGTCTACTAGAAGCAGAAGGGGCAGGGGAAGAAGTGAGCCTCAGTTCCTGATTGGCTCGCACTGCGGCCAGGGGGTAAATGGCTTAGGTACTCAGGAAGATGACACAGCCCTGGCCAAGGAGCAAGTAGCTCAGTTGGTTGGAGCATCACCACAATACACCAAGGTTATTGTTTTGATCCTCAGTCAGGGCACATACAAGAATCAACCACTGAATGCATAAATAAGTGGAAGAACAAATCTCTCTCTCTCAAATCAATAAATAATCTTTTTCAAAAAAAAAAAAAAGGTGATGAAATGAATGACAACTGAGAAATTTGTAGACTTCAGTCATCCCAGAAACTCTGATCCTGTAACCAGACAGAAGCAAAAGTTTTGTAACGTTTATCAACAGTCCTAGGTTTCATTTTCTCTTTCCCCTTTTACTCTAGTGTCATCAGTTCAGTTTCTGAACTGACAAGGTGGAGAAGATCAACAGGAACTGAGGGAGAAAGGAAACAGAAATTAGGCGGTGTGGTAAGAGATGTCAAGAAAACATAACCAGCTGAGTTTCCATTTATCTGCCCTCCCCCGCCAAAAAAGTGGAAAGAAAATACAAACACTTACCCCCACTGGAATAAATGCAGGAGAACCCGAATGGCTTCATCGTACTTCTTGATGGCCAAAGAGAAGTTCCCATTCCTAAAAACTTGGTTGCCAGATTCTTTCAACAGCTCAGCATAAGCTATAGGGTCCATCCTGTAAGGAGCAAGAGGAAAGGCTGGCTGTCAGGTCTGCATGAGGCAGGCCTCCTTCCCATCTGCGTTGCTGAGAGTCTGGAGAGGCAGTTTGTTCACTCTGGCCCCGCCCACCTGCCCAGGGCACACCCTTACAACAGCCTTCACCACCACGGGACCCAACAAAGAGTCTGACAGGTCATTTTTTTCCTCAGTCCCTTTCTGGCCTCAGGGCAGAGGCCAGAAGAATTCCATTCATTCTATGCTAAAGATCAGCTAGGTACTGAGTGAGGAAGCTGCTTCCATGCACAAGACCGCATGAAGCTGGTGGGCAGTTTGGCTGGAGAAGTGCGGGTGGTTCCTATAACTGGCACTATCATTATACTGTCATTTACCCATCACCACAGCCCGTAAGGGGTCGTTGTTCACATCATTCAGATTTGGGAACAAGCCTCAAAGCGGTTCATGTCCACTCGCCTTAGGATCTGCTAACGGCATTCCCTGGTTCAGACCCGAAATTCAGGTTTCTGCTCTTGACCACCGTACCCCATCGCCTACTGGTGCAAACAAAACTCAGCTGATAGAGCCCTTCCACTCAGAAGGTGGGGGGACACAGGGACGGTGGGGGGGACACAGGGGCGGTGGGGGGAGGTGCAGTTCTGAAAGCCACAACACACAAGGGACTGAGTCGCAGGGCCACAATCGCCCCCTCGCCTGTCCTCCTCCCTCCCTAAAACACTGTAAAATAAGCCGCAGAGCATTTGTCCCCTAGATGTGTCCCTGCACTTGCCATTGCCTGCTTACTTGTCTGTGCCTCCCCAGCAAGCCCTGGCTTCTTTCAGGTCATGACTTCTGCTGTACGCGCTGTGCGCCCCTGCTGCCTAACATATATATAATGGGTACTGAAGTATCTGCAGTGTAACAGATTTGAATGCAAGACCCAGAGGCTGCCTCTCACTGACTGATTCTCTCCGGTGTGGCCTGGAAAGTCAGAGAGAAGTGCTGCAGCCCTGCCCCCGGGGTGAGCCTCAGAGACCCCCTGGCAGAGCCTCAAGGACGTGGCAGGGACAGCGGGCAGCAGCAGAAATGTCCTTGAGGATTTCCTCTTCCCAAGATGGCAGAGAAAAAGGGAAGGCAGTGGGGAAGGTCTTACATACGAGGACGATTCAGGTTGTACCTTCGGGGTCCTACAACCTACTGGGGGTCTCATTGGCCAACACAGTTCTTGGATACGTGATAACTCCTATTATTTTTATCGTTTCAAATCTCAGTGAGGGGTTTCAGGTCAGAGAAAGCAGACCCACGCAGATATAAGTGGTGGCTTATTTTAAACCCATATGAGCTTATCAGATATGGATTTGTTTGTTAGGCTTTTTTTAAAAACTGTGCTGCATTCCTCAGGCAGAGCTGTAGCAGAACGAGACACTTGATTCTTAAAACAAGTCAGAAGGCGAGATTCCACCTACACCTTTCATGAAATGATCTCTCAGATTTATGGCTCGCATTTACACAGAGATGACTGAGAAAAAACATGAAAAAAATTAAAGAATCTATTGACTAGAGAATAAAAACATGTTTCTTTTTCAAATATTGTCAGCCATATGTGTCCCATAAATCTTTTTTAAACTGGCCATGATGGGACAACTAGAAAAAGGAAATCACTATTAACAACTGACAAAGGATTAAAAGCCCTCTTCGGTAAATACATTTCCAGCGTGGCAAGAAAAGATGCAACACCCTGACCAAAATGTGTCAGGTCCTAAACAGACAAATTCACAGGGGCCACAGGTAATGGCTACATGCATGGAGACAAGATGAACAGGATCACCCTCACTAGTGAGCAAGAACTAAAAAATGAAAACAAGGTATCACTGGAAAATAATTAAAAGAGGGGCCCCAAGTCTTGGGCACTGTCATATTCTCTTACAGGGGAAATACTATGTATCAAGGATAGATTCAGGCCCGGGGATGTTTGCTGCCATGCAAACTGGAAGTAACCCCAAATGCTCCATATGCGTAATGGATTACAATCAGTTGTAGAATATCCATGCAGTGCAACGCCCCGCAGTTATTTTTAAAATCATGCTGTAAAAGAACGTTCCATGATAGCCTAAATTAGTAAATAAAAAAATACAACCCGCATGAAAAGGTGTATAATCCAAAATGCAACTTTAAAACCATAAAAGGTATTGAAAATATGCCAGATGTTAACAATCACACTGGGATTAGGCAGGGTTTTACCTTTTGCAACTTCCAATTGCTCTACGATGTGCAACCTTCATAATCAGACCATAAATGACACTTTTACAGTTCCGTCTACACTAAGAAGAACAAGCCCCACCCTTTATTCATTTTGCTCCTAGTGCTGCTCTTCCTTCATTCACTTATTAATCCGACTAAGCATGTGCTCCGTAGACATCATGGAGGACCTCAACGCTAGGCAGCAAGCACCGTCTCTGAATGGGTCCTTCTTTATATTTCACAAGCTGCCTACAGGCACCTCAAAGTGGAAGGGGGTGTTAAGGAGATGGAAGCCATTGCCATCAACTTGTATATTCTTTTTTTATGTATATTTTAGTGATTATGCTATTACAGTTGTCCCATTTTTTCCTCCTCTTTATTCTCCTCTGCCCTGTATCCCCCCTCCCACCAGCATTCCAGCACCTTAGTTCATGTCCA